>VZUA01088642.1:58792-72290 GCA_013401035.1 Horornis vulcanius
TTTTTGGTTACTCTCAGCTATAGGTGATGAAATGAAAACTATCTTCATTGTTGTTATATGAAAAACTACAATGAGGTGACTTTTCTAATAGCAGGATAAGGTGGTAATTTCTGTGGGTTGGCAGAGGAACACGGTGAAGTTGACTGTGGCTTCGGCCCCCTGTGACAGGCACAGCTCTGTGTCAGGATACAGCAGAAGGTTTTTCTCAGGCTCTGCCACAGGGGAGGCAGGGATGTGTTCATGTGGAAAGGCAGTCCATGGAAAAGTCTGCTGTGACCTCTGGCAAATAAGTGGGAGCCTTGTTCTCCCTGTTACCAAGTGATATGTTCAGGTGTCTCAGACAAGCCCTCTCCAGACAGGTGAGGCAATGGACAGAATGGCACATATGGCTGCATCTGGAATAGACACAACACTCACTTAAAAATGAACTGTTTTGAGCCCTCAAATGCCTTAATCTTTTAATATTCCTTTAAGCACAGAAAAGTACCTAGAATATTTTATAATGTGACACTGCCTTGAGTATATCTGCTTGCTTTCTGCTGTAATATGTTTTCTGTGGGGAGACATAAAGGACATTAGTTGTTCCAAAATTCCACTTACACAACACCTTTTCTGGAGTTTGTGGATCTCCTTCATATCTTCAGTGAGGAAATATTTTAGTGCTGTAATTTGCTGTTAGCTAGCTCCAAGTAGTGGGTTTTGCTGCACATGAGCTTTCCAGGGAGACTTTTGGTGACTACATTCTGATATTAGTTCTGTTCTTCACTCTGTGGTATGCAAACCACAGGACCATATGGTACAGCCACAGAAATATGTGTGTTCACTATGAAACTACTTCCTATTACAGCTACAAAATATGGAAACTATGAGCTAGATTCATCAAAAGTTATGTCACAATTCAAGAAAGCAGCAAGCCCAAAACACCTGTGAAAATGGAAATGTTGTCCAATAGGCATTTCTAAAATATCTAATGTTAAGAAGAAAACTGAAAATTAATTTAATTCATGAGTAGCACAGGGAGTACTCCAGATATTTTGCCTAACTGAAAATAGATTTTCTACTAGCATTCCCTGAAAGGGCATGAGGGATGCAGTGGTTGCTGTTCATGTTTTGTCCATAGGAATTTTCAGCTACCTAGAGATTTCTGCATGTATTCAACAAACATGGGATGTTGAAATGTCCCTGGTTTTGATGCAAATGTGGTAGCAAACTGACCTTTATGCAAGTCCATGGCTTTCTCAGACATTGCTCTCTGACACAGAAGTCTCTCATATTCTCTCTTTTGACCCTCTGTTAACTGAAATTTGTATCAAAGTACAAGGAGTCAGAAACACGTATTATCGTATGAATTTTTAAAACAAATGAGAAAGCAGTAGGATTGGATGGAAAGACTGAGAAAAGGATTTTTTTACAGATAGCAGAAGTAGTTTTGTAAACAATGCTGGTAAAACTCTAACAAAGGACGGAACAGGCTGGAGACGGCTGCTAAATGTGGGGGTGGGAACTCAGAGGAACACTACAGTGCTCATTTGGAGTGGCTGGGGAGAGCTGAAGTCTTCATGTTTGCAAAGGCTGTGAAGCTGTTGTGGAAACATGCAACTTAGCAGGGTGTCTTCCTTCAGAGATCTGAGTAAGGGAAAGGAAATAAGGCAACTGTAATGCCTCTCTTCGCTATGAACACTGCCTTTCATGCCACAAGAAAGGCATAGCCTCTCAGCCTTTCTGATCCCTATATATTCAGTATTCTTATAGCCACAGGCTTTGTGTCCTAACCATCCCCTCTCAACTCGGAAAACTCAATTTCCTCTTGTTTTTTATCCAAAATACATCCTTTGGACACAGTTGGGGTATTCTGTGTTGTAGATGGTCTGTTTATCCCAGTGCACTCTTGCATAGCACTGACCAATGGGACCTTATTCTCTGCTGACTTTATCTGCATTTGCATATATACCTTGCAAACAAAGCTGTGTGTAACAGTTTTACTTAATAGCTTTTGGTATCCACACAGCTCTGATGAAAGTTACTTCCTAAGGAGAGGTGGAATGAAAAGTCCAGCCTTAGATGAAAAGGTAGTCTGGAGAAAATCCATGGAGGAAAACAAGGAGAGACATCTCTTAACAGATCCTGCAATCAATGAAGAGCTGGTAGGGATAGCTGAAGATGAAAACAGTCATAATTTTACATTAAAATTGGCCTTTAGAGGATTAATTTTAATGTTTCTGCAGGGTGCTTATGCTGAGAAGCATTAAGGTCAAAATGCAAGTATTTCAAATTAGGAAACCAAACAGATTCAATGACAGCTTGAAATAATCAGACTTCTTAATGGGAGACTTCAGTGAGGATGAAATTACAGTAAAAATAGATTGCCAAAGCAATGAGAGCAGTAATGTGCAGCCACAGGAGAACTGGGGTATGGAAGAAAGCCAGGGTCAAGGATGAAGTCAGCATCCCAGTCAGCAGGGACAGCCAGTAGGTCAGACTGGAGCAAAACAAGAGAGTGAGCAGCACATGTATAATAAATGTGATAGGCAGGGCCAAATCCTGCCTGAGCTTACATCAGTACAACTTCAATGGCTGAAACCTCTTAACACAATGTCACTTCCAATATGATCTAACAACATACATGCAGTATGTTTTAAATCAGTGCACAAGACTAGATTTTCCACTCTCCTGTGTTGTATCTAGGCAATTGTAACTTCATTGTTCCACTGCTATTACTATTGTAGTCTTAGATACTGCTGAATTTCTTCTCTTGTAAAGTATGAGTAAATATTTACCTGTATCTTATTGGCCTTCTGTTTTAGCAAGAATAAATTTTTCAAGTTAAAAGATCATTTTAGGAAAGCATGATATTGTACACTGTTTCTTGAACATATACTATTTTATCCAGATTTTAAAACCAAATTCTTTGTGCATTCTACCCACTGAGCCTCATTTTAAATAAATTTAGAGGTTGTGCTTTTTTTTTTTTTTTTTTTTTTTTTTTTTTTTTTTTTTTTTTTCTACACTGCTAGTATTCATGCTTTCCATATTTTGGCATCAGTGGTTTAAAAAAAGGTGATAAACAGGAGAGTCAGCTCCCAGAATTAATAAGCTGGAAAACTGACTTCGTTTGAAATACCTTTCTTGCAATATCTTTTATATTTGTAGCATTTATATTATTTTTGAAGTTGTCACTGATGTGAGACAGTTATTTTAATCTAACACTTAGCTTTCCATACAAGTGAAACTGTGCCCACTTATCTGCAAGTATGCATACACACAAGGACTTACTACTCTAAACCCAGAAAAAGCTACAGATATTTATGTTTTTGAACTCTAGCTTTTAAAACTCTGGTTCTTTTATTCTTGTTGTTTGGCAAAAAAAGAAACAAACCCCCACGGGTGATGTTACAAATAAAAATCAAAAAATTGCAAATCTCTCAAATCTCTAAAAGCCGCCACATCCCTGCCCCAAAACTCTAGGCTTTAGTTACTCTTTTTTATGTATACTTTCTCTTAGATTAGCATTATAGAGAAGACTGTACTTCTTGCTTTTTTACATCAGTATAGAAGAGGCAGAGTTAACCCTCAGCTCACTGACTAGGGCAGAGCCACAGTGGCACTGTCTGGGGTTTCCCCGTGCCTGCCGCACTTTAGAAATCTGACAAGCTGCCAGCACAGGAGCAGAGAGCCACGGTCCCCAGGAGAAGCGTTCTGTTCCGTGTTCTGTTCCATAGCTGCGTGCAGAAGAAGGTGGAAATACACACAGGGAAATCTGTGCTGTGCCCAGCTGGCAGCATCCCTGGGGAGCTGTGCCGGCCTCCCGGTGGGAGCCCCGGGCAGACGGTGGCACTGGGCCCTCACACCAAAGCAGTCTGTCAAAGAGAAGCTTTATACTGAAAGGAGAGTAATGCATACATCACTTAAGGCATCTAGCTTAGAATATTTAAAAGGAGGACAGAACTATGGTAGGGAGAGTTCTTTTAGAAAATTGCCTATGGATTGTATTTTCAAGTTCTGAAGCTGTTCCCTCAAGCTATTTTACACAATATCCAGTTTTCTTGAGTTTCAGAAGTACTAATGATTCAATGGGTACAGAATCACAGAAAGCTCCGGAACTCATCTTATACTTTCCTCCACTGTCTTGAAATCCTATTTTCAGCTAGTGGTTCAGAACTACAGAGCATTGCAAAGGAGCAAAAAACTCTCTGTGGTGTTAACTGACACCCTCTTTGAAAGAAAATTTTAAGCTAGAGAAACTGGGTGTATATGAATGAAATTTTGTTTCTTTTTCCTGAGAACTTCTAGGTTACTGAGCTAGATGCTTGGTTTAATGCAACAATTATAGTAATGAAATGCAGCATTTTCTTTCGTGTTTGGTATCAGGGGTTTTTTCCCCCTCTCTTTTCCAATATTTCTGTAGATACTTCTTGAGTGTTCTTATGTTCAAAACAGAAATCACTTGAAATGCTGTAAATATGAATAGAAATCTGATGACTAGCAAGCCCCTTCCCCCGATTTAATATGAGGATAGCCCCTTTTTAATCCTTTCCAAACATATGCCAAACAGTTCCTTGTATCATGTCAAAATGGTAGAAATACCATTTTGTGCAAATTTCAGTTTTATAGGACTTAAGATATGTGCTGCATACTGCTTAGCTATATAAATCATCATGGGAAAGTTGGCTTGTTTTTATGATAATAGCAAATTACATTGCTGAGATTTTTCCCTATTAAAGTAAAACTAGGAAAAATTTAGATAATGCAAAAAATATAACTGAATTTTTAGTACCTTTGTCTACAAGACTGTTCTGAATGAATTAGAAATTACTGAAGTACTGTTGAAGCAAAGCCATGATCTGCTGAATTTTCACCATAATAAGAATATTCTACTTGAAGATACCAATTTGGATCAAGGTTTTTATGGAAGTCTCAAAACAATAGGATATTTTCAAACAGAAGTAGTCTTAAGTATTAGGATTTTACCAGGATGAAAACTCTATTTTTCTTCCCATATATGGGGGTCTCTGTGTTTTGCTGGGGACATGTTTCATGCCCTCAGTGTCAGATAAAAAGGACCAGGTGATACCCAAGGTGTGTTTTCAACCCTTGAAATAGACACAATGCACGCCCATCAGCTAATGACAATGCAGGAAGACTGTGAAAGACAAATTCCCTTTAGTCTTTGGGAAACAGATGATAGGATGCAGTAGTAACAACTTTGATTAAAAGCCTGGAACATATTTGGGGAAATAGCAATTTACTTTCAAATCATAAAATACATATAAATAAATGTAACTAGATCTTTGGGAGCTAACCTAGGCAGGTGCTACAGAAGCTGGGACCTCAGGATCCAGATGCCCTTCCCAGGAGCCCCAGCCACTCTTGGAGCCCTTTCCTGTGGTTTTTTTGTTGGTTTGGGGTTTGTTTGTTTTGGTTTTGGTTTTTTTTTGGGTGGTGGGGGGGTTTGTTTTATAGTGAACTTCCTCTGCTTTTCTGATGTCTCCTGTTTTATTGCAGTTGTTATTGTGGTGATAAATCTCAGCTCCATCAGGATAACTGCCTGGTGCCTCTGCTCTTCTCTGGCATCTGGAAAGCAGTAGTTGGAGCTGCCTTGCAGAGCTCTTGGCACTGACTGGCACCAGGATAAATATGTACTCTAAAACTGCGTGATTGCTGGGCTTTGTCTTAACATTTTAGTGCATTTCTCTTGCTCACATTCCAGTTTTTAATTACTATTATTTTTAACAAATACTGTGAGTTTTAGTTAATTCTGAAGTTCTGTAGATCTATATTCTGTACCTTGTGCACAGGTGATTAAGATTCTTCCCCATACATACAGAGCAGCTATGAGGAACACCTGGGCACTGTGATTTTTTTTCTTCTTCTTCTTCTTTTTTTTTNGGAGATTTATCCTAGCACTTTGTTTTCCTTGGTACTCCTGCTGTTATCGCTTCTATTGCCCAAGGAAATGTTTCTACCTCAAATCCCTCTGCTTCCACAGTCTATACACAGACTGTGAATGTAGGCCACAGGTCACATTTTGGAGAAAACAGAAGGGTGGAGGGAAAATGAAAAGTTACAGGTCTCAAATAGGGGGTGACTTGGTGAACTTCAATGGCTTTTTACATGAAACAGCTCAGGTTGGGGATTCTTACAGTCTCCTTGGTCATACCACTCTGGCTCTGTACAGGTTAAGCCAGAAGAAAGAGCTAAAACAAGGAGATGGATTTCTTTTTGTATATATATTAATTAAAATACTGTCTGAATATAATGAGAGTTTCATCTATCAGCAACTTGTCAACAAAGAAAATAAGACTTTTCATGAAAAAAATATTTTCACATTGGGTATTTTGTAGTCAGCTTATGAAGACCAAATGTTAAAGGAATTTGCACAGATGTTGCAAATCTAGCTTGTTTAACAGGAAAACATAACACATTAAATTAAGAACAAAGAAGTAATGAATGGCTACTAAACACTTGAAATTCACACTTTGTAACATTTAGCAATGCTACAGCAATAGCTCAGGTTAGGCTGATATTTTTTTAAGTTAGTATGACTTGCAGAAACATTATTAAGGCATGAGTTTTTAATCTTTAGTTTCTTTCATACTAAATTAAAGTTTTAAGATGTATATAAAATCCGCTCCTGCAATTCAATGTTATTAGCATGTGAACAATTTTTCACTTTTAAACACTGATTTGACTTTTTGGCTTTTCTTGCAAATGTGATCCAAACATCATTGATGTCACTAGAAATACTTTGCTTACTTACAGTGGGTATTTGGTTCCCAAATATAGAGGGTTTAATTCCTTTGCATGAATTAAACATTTGGACATGATCACAAATGACTGTATTCTCTTGGAGCCTAGGGGAATGCAGTGCTTTGGTTTGGGGGTGTCTCACAAGTCTAAGGTGATTTTCCCGAGTCAAACAGTGCTATTGGCACATATGTGCTCTTTCTACATAAGGTTTAATTATTCTATACAACTTTAAATGGTTTTACCCTCAAAGAGCTGGTACAGGCTTGGATCACAAAACACAATAATGGAGTAACTGGAGCTTTCACTCATGAGATAGCAGATGTGGACTGAAATCACTTCACAGAAAGGGAAGAGATCTTGTGTGAATACTATAATGCTGTTTGGTAAAATGAGAAGGGAGAACCCTACCATACTTTATAGTGATGGGCTAGACTCAATAAATTCCCAAATACTCTTTAGAAATACACAGAAATCCAGGGCTTTCAATTTTCTACAGAATGTTGCAGCAGAAATCACACATACCACCTTCCAGAAGAAGACTCACAAAACTGTCAAACCACTGTGACACCCTAAATTCTTCTGTAGACAAAGTCCAGTGATCATTCCATTTCTTCTCTTTGTATTTAAATGTATATGTCCTCTTCTGAACATCTTAACTCAAAATTTACCAATAGGTCTGTATGGTCTGAATTAAGACATAAAAGGGTTGGTTAGTGAATAGCTGGACTAAATATGCAAATTACAAAGTTTTCTTTGAGGCTTTATGAGAGAAGATGTTTTTAAAACTTTATCAATGTCAACATGTCAGCCTGCATTTCTCTGTGAAATCTTGAAACTGCTCTTTCATCTATGTTGTAAACACATCAACAAGTATGTAGAATGTCTTGACTTTGAAATGCTGTCACCTACTTTCTGTATCGTTGTCAGTAGTCAGCTTGTTATAAAAGCGTTTCATATCTAACTCTCTTTTCTTTTGGTAGTGTGTCGACATACTGCATTTTTCAGCTGTGCTCCTTGCTGCCTCTTCCATTTTTATCAAAAATTCTGTGTGACAGAAGTTCTTCTCTTTCTTTGCAACATGTTGATATCTCAGGTTCTCCACTGTCACCAAAGCAGTTGTGCTACTTTGAGGATAAGTTGAGTCTGTGTAAACCATCTTCAGTGTTTTGTGCCAAAGTGCAGTGGGATTTTGTACTCAAATGTTTTTGTGATGGTGAGAAGTCCCCAAGCTTCAGTCATTGTATTTACTTCGTTTGGAACATTCCTAGAATGTGTTCTGTTTAGTACTGTGCCTATTCCTGAGATGCTCGGCAGTTTGGAGTCCACAGTTTGTTTGGAACAAACCCATCTGGTGACAATTTCTTAAATGTGAATGTTCTCAGACATTCTATTCTGCTGTTTCTCATGTAATTTTTTGGTTTGTTTTTGGGTTTGTTTTAAGAACATATCAGGAACTGGTACAATTGCCTCAAGTGCCCCAACTGGAATCTGAACAACCGTATTTAATTACTGCATTCCAAAATGTAAGACACTTGCTACTTTGAAGTTTTGAATTATACTGTTTCACAAGGATTTTCAGTCCCCAAAATACAGTTCTGCTGGAGTTTACAGCAGTACAAATTTGTTTGAGTTGGAAAAAAATATTCTGCTCAAATACCTTTGAGGCCTGTGCAATGGAATTGCATTGATTTGTACATGAAGGGCAGTGAACCCATGGACTATGATGTACTGAACAGATAGCTTAACTATAGAATCCTTTAGGTTGAAAAGACTTTTAATATCAAGTCCAACCGTGAACTCACACTGCCAAATCCACCGCTGAACCATGTCCCTAAGAACCACATTTGAAATCCCCCCACAGATGGTCACTCCACCATTTCCCTGGGCAGCCTGTTCCAATGCCTGATAACCATTCCCATGAAGAATATCCGATCTACATCCTGTCTGGTGCCACTTGAGGCCATTTCTTCTTATCCTGATATTAGATACTTGTGTCATTCTTGTGTGTTGCATCTTGCTGCCTCTACAAGAGTACAGTTTCAAAGGCCAAGTCATGTTGAGTCATCAGCATCAATATGGTTCCAGTGCAGTAAAACACAATTTCCTGGTATCTGATGTGAGTCAGGATGGTTGGCTTGCGTCCATTCCATCATCTGCAAGGATGCACAATACTTCTGCACTTGTACTTTCTGTTGTGTATTACTTGCACTGCAATAATATCCCAGTGCTCCTCTCAAGACTAGACCACAATTTGTTACCTGTGTACAGGACACACAGTTTTGCACTTAACCTTTTTATGCTGTATCAGTAAATATATTATCAAGCATTGAATTAGTAAATTATAAATCATAAGGCTTAAGGCAATGATTATAAAAGTTGAAACAGGGAAAAAATATAAACTTTGAAGAATGTATGCTTTCTACCTTAATGTAAGGAGAATAAACTTGGTTTTTGAAGAAAGATCAGTGCATGAACTTGTTTCCTCCTCTATCAGTATAGATCACATTCCTGATAACTAACATATCATAAAGAAACATTTCCTAGTTATGGTATGTTTCAAAACCAGGTTGACATGAACCAGAGATCAAACAAAATCTGTATACACGGACCCACTTTGAAAAAGCTAAGGATCTGTAGGGTGTTCAGATCATATAGTCTGCAGAAATTTAATTGGCATATTGTTGCTGTTTAACTTAAAATGCACAGCATAGCTACAGTATGGAAGATTATTAGAAATAACTGAGTAAGTAGGCTGTCATCCTAGAAAGACAGTTTCAAATTAACAGAATTATCTTTGGAATACATATGTGTCTTAGCCCTGACTACATCAAGCCATTAATCATAGCGGCTGGACCCCCCACACTTTGCATATGGATCACACTGCTGCTTTAAACACTGTTTGTGGTTGTTTTATTCCACCTTAATCAATATAAATTTAATAATTAGGATGTAACCAGGGAAGGCAGAAAGTGAAGAAGTTTTCTAGAAATCACTGGATGAGCATTTCAAAGAGAACAGTAACTAAGATATTTGTTTTGGGTTGTGGTTTTTTTTTTTTTTTTTTTTTTTTTTTTTTTTTTTTTTTTTTTTTTTTTTTTTTTTTTTTTTTTTTTTTTTTTTTTTTTTTNAGAAAATAAATTCCCTTCAGGAGGAATCAGACACATAGTTGGTAAGAGCCCATAGTGTCATGGTTTCCTCAAATCATTGTTTGACAAAATAATAAACCGCATTTGAAAAGATATAAACTTTCTTGGTGAATAAAAATGCTATGTGTAAAACAAAATGTATTCTAAAACTTCATAATATATCATACCTGTTTTTTCAAAACTCACAAATTCTCTTCTATTTCTTGACTATGGACAAATTTTATTTTTTTTACAAATGAAAAAATTATTCTTGGAAAATAATCTATAGATTTCCTAGTATGCTTGTTTATCTATTTAAATGATGAACTTAAAAAAAAAAGTTACTTTTCATGAGTTCTGATTTTTTTTTTTTTTTTTAATTGTAGAATTATAATTTTCAATCCAAAGCAAGAAATCTTGCTGACAGGAAATAATATTCAAAGGACATGAACCATCAGAGGATCTGGAATCCAGATGTTAGCTGTATAGCTGTAAACAGAATTGATTAATAATAATTTAAAATAAAAAGCTAATAAAATAAGAGCATTTGTTGTACTTCTGTTGAGAACCGACTTAAACAAAATAGCTCTAGCTTAAAAAAATCTGTTCCATCCGTACCTTTAAAAAAGTATTGTTGGAATTGACAAGATGAAAATAGCCAGATATTTTCCAAAACAGTAGTTGCAGATATAACTTTCAGGTTTATCATATGTACAAAAGCAGACTCCATGGACACTTTTCATTTAGACATTTTTGTTTCATTTTTAAGGGAAGCAGCAATGACTCCTAGCTCCTAGGAGGTACATTCCAAAAGAGCAAATATCACTACAGCATTAATACTATTTTCTTTCCTTATGCGTATGTTTTATTTTATCAGCTGAGCATTTGATTTAGATATACTGGAATTGTAAAGTATCAGCTATGTGAACTATAAAGTCTATCTATATTCAATATGCTATCTTCTTTGTCTATGTGCAGAATTGCTAATGTCTCCATAGGACATAAAATAAGTGCTTGTACATGACAAGATTTGTTCAGGGCGGTGTTATAAATGTGGAATGTGCTTGTTTTGTTAATTTTGAAGCATAAGACTAATACAATACATAATGAAAATAGTTCTTAGTTAGGGGTTCATCTCTTAAAAGCGTAGCAAACAAACAAACCAACAACAACAAAAAACAACCCAACCAAAAAACATGTATGGGTAAGAAACTGAAAAGGAAACAAAGGTAAAAAAAAGTACAGGAAAGAACACTTTCTCTACCTCACCATGAAAGAAAACCAATTGTGTTTAAAATATCTTACTTTAGCCACATCAAAATCAAAGTTGAGGAGCTAAGTTTCCCGTTGCAGCATGTGTCGGGGCACGGCAGGAGCAGGCTGCCGGCTGTGCCCGGGGGAGCAGGGCCGGGCCCAGCGCTGGGACAGCCCCGGGGCGGACACGCAGGGCAGGATTGCCGCGGCCCAGCGGGAGCCGCGTTTAGCTCTCCTAAGACCCAATCTTGCAAACACTTAGGCACGTGAGTAATTTCAGTTGCCACAAATCAATTTATTCACCCGTGTTAAGTTTTTGCAGGGGTGGTACCACATCCGGCCCACGTTTGTAAATCCTAGCCAACGTGATAAAATGGAAGAAACTCCCCTTTTCCTCACCTAGCTAGGTAACTTCATTTTTGGTGTATTTTTATTTGTATTTTATTTTATGGGAAAAGGTCACGAGTGCAAATATTGGTTTTAATTACTGAGTTTTACAATTTCTTTAATAAATTAATGATCGTAACCACCTCGAGCACTGATAAAATCATGCAGTTCAGGGGTTGCCTGTGATTTTGTGCCTTCTAACACTTCACAGTGAATTCTACCATGAGGAAGCGGGCTTTTTAGAGACCAATGGTTTTGTCACATCTCTGAAATTGTGGATAAAGCTCAACAAAGAAAACTGAGAGAAGTCATCCCTGATTGTGAGCTCACATCTTCCTACTTTTCTACACTTAATTTGTTTGTTGCTGATTTGTTCAGTTTGTAAGTTCTGGAGAAAACCGAATGTTCTAACAGCTCTGTATTTAGCAAGTATGAAAATTATTCTGTTATCATATGGATCACTGACCAATGTCTGGTGTTGTGATTTTCTAGTTGTGTTGGTCCAGAACATGCAAGTTTATGACTACGTATGTGATCTCCACGAGCTGGAAAGACTCAAAACATATGGCAGATCAGATGTTAGGCTTGGGGAAAATCAAAAATTAAACTGTCTCAGAGCAGTTGAGAGACTGCTTTGCTATATATTTTATGTGATTTGTGTGTGTGTTGAGGGAGATGTCACCTAGGGAAAGGAATCGAAAAAAAAATAGCTTTAAAAATGAACTGTTTGTATTATGGCTTTAAACATTAAAGTCTGGTCAGCCAAAAGCAGATGTTGTGAACTAAGATGGAAACTTGCCTGAGGCCAGAATCAAAGAAGGCATCCACTAATAGTAAGAAGGAAAAATGCTTTCTGGTTTCAGAATTTATTATATGCAAAAAATGAATGCTTATTTCATGCTTAAAAGCACAAACATTTTCCCACTTTTATTCAGATTACTGAATAAAATTGATGGCTTCAGAATCTAATTTCAGACAATGGGTTCATTATCAATCCTGATTGTATTCTAAGCTCTTTATAAAATCTTTTGTTATTCTGTGCTGGCCGAGATCCTGTCATGTTGGAAGTAGGAATGAGGTGCTTCTCACCTTTGGCTGTCTGCCCAGTAACTACATGGGGAGGTGCGTTAAAGCATCTAAATGTGTGGTATAAAATTTTGAATACTGAAATACAACACAATTCTGATGCAAGTCTTTTAACGGGAAGAAAAAATAAGGGAAAGACCTGAATATACAGTGGATAGAAAAAATGAAAGTAGTATTTCTTGCATTGAATTCTTAATTGACCTGGCCCTGCACAACTTGAGTGAACACACATTATGTAAATATACACAATGTCTAAGAATTTGAAATGGAAGGTTAAAAATTAATATTTTCAAGAAAGAAAAACAAAAAAGTTGATTAAATAAAAATTATTTATGTTAAAATCAATCAATATTTGAGAAAATATTCTCCTTTTCATCTATTTATGTATGAGGAAATACATATTTACAGTAGCTGCCTCTATAGTATTTGTTGAATGTCATGAAGCTTTGAACCAGCTTAAAATTTAGACTTCCTTAGACAGTTGTGCCATTTATTTAAAATTTTCTAGTTCAAAAGCTATGCTCTAATGGCAAGTCCAGAATTTTAAGTTGCAGTATGTCAGGGGGGAGAAGGGTAAGTGACCTAATTCTGCATTTTACAAATACTTTGTGATATTGTTTCAATTCCTATAATTTGAAGAATTTTGTTGCACCATTTGGGAAGCAAGGAAAAAAAAAATTATTATTTTCAAAAATCCACTAAAAGGATCAATATTTTGGGTATCTTTATTTCTTCCTGCAGGAACAATTTTCCTTACTGAGTCGTATGGTTCAGGAATCAGCTGCCTTTTCTAATTTACACCAAGGTCGAAGTGAGTAAGGACTTTTCAAGAGAGTAATTCCCAATAAATCCACGTTTGGACAAGCTCTAAATCCAGCACCACTGGAGTATCTCCACAT
>VZUA01088642.1:73238-84565 GCA_013401035.1 Horornis vulcanius
AGAAGCGGCGGGAGGCGCTGTTGGGGAGGCGGGAGCCGCAGAGTTCTCCTTCCTCGGTGGAGGGAGCGGGAGCCTGGCTGTGAGGGGCCTCAGGCCCTGGCAGCACCCGGGGAGCAGCGCAGTGAGCTGGGGATGCGCTTTGCGCCTCCGGGACACCGAGCAGTTGCGGTTTCTCTGGGTCACCACCCCTGAAGGTTGTGCCCTTCACTTTAGGCCCCTGGATAGAGTAATGTGATGAAATACGTGGACTGAGGAAAGAATTTGTTTTAGGAGGAAGGTGAGAAGGAAAGTGGTTTCAAAACTGAGCAAATTCCTTCATGGCCTGCAAGTGTCTGTGGTAAGGTGTTTGTTAAAGCAGATACACGAGAGAAGTCTTTGCTCTCAGGATTTAGCAAACAGTTCTCAGTAAATGTGAATCAGTGGTTTGTGCTGCTCCTGCAAACACCTCCTCCCTCATTCGGCCATCTGGTGCATTTTCCCTGTGGAATCCAACAACGTCGAGCGTGTAGAAAGGACACTTTCTTTTCTGGCCATCTTGGAAACGTCTTAGGCTCCTCCCCACCGCTCCCAACCCCGCTTTTTTTTTTTTTTTTTTTTTTTTTTTTTTTTTTTTTTTTTTTTTTTTTTTTTTTTATTTTTCCCTTTAAAAGTCTGAGAGCCTTTTCACTGTTTCCCATTTGGAACACGTGGGTGAATGCAGGGCTGCATAAAGGAGTGCGTTTCTTTTAGATTTCCAGTCTTGTAGAATAACGACATCTCCTAATTTTTCCTTATATTATCAAGCAGTTGGGCTTAAGAGAGCTGGTCAAGGAAAAAATTATACATAGAGAGCAGAGCCGGAGACTGGAAGATCAATGTGCATAACAAAGGCTGCTTAAGAATGGGAACCGGAAATCCAGACTGTTTAGGTGGAATCATCATACGTTGATCATTCCCCACCTGAGTAGGAAAACCATTTCGTACTGGTGTGCAGTATTTGCAGCTCCTTGAAGCTGATGGAGCAGTGGTTATTCCCTTGGATAGGCACTAACACAGATTATTACTGCTTCATTAACAACTTGATTAGTGCTCCTCACAGATATTTTCTGCTGCCTCTACTGCTACCAAGCCTGAGAGCTCCTGCTTTAGATTAATGACACTAAAAGTATGGAGGCAAAATTAAACACCTTCATTAGATTTATCAGTGTGATTTCTAAATTCTAGATTTATTAATGTGAAGGGGAAAAGTGGTGAAACGTGGCAGTGGGGGAGTGGCAGAAATTGGCAGAAGTGGTACTGCAGACTTACTGTGTGTAAAAGGGGCATTGACAGATTTCTTGTTTGAAGTTCTTCACTGTGTTCTCATATAGTTTTGATTACATGCTCTATATCCTGTTATTGTGAAATGTTTTCTTTTTAAAATTTGAAACCTCTCTCCGGAATATTTGAAGATTTACAGATTCTGTGAAAGAAAAGTACTTCTAAAATTTTTGACTCACATCTGACAGTCTACCGTAATTAAGTAAACCTGAAGCCTCTTTGCAAAGCACTCTTAGAGATCCTTTTCATATGTTAGTAATGAGATGCTGGAGTACAAAAGAAGTGTCACCTTTGGTTTTGTCTCTGTAGATAAAGAAGAAAGCTTTGCTTTGTTATTTTACCTCCAGAGTTGGCCTTTATTGAACTTCATGAACTTTATTTGTATTTTACTATTTGTTTCAATGAGTCTAAGATTTTTGACTCATGAAATAATTTGTGTGGTATTCTTTTAGTAAGATCTTTGCTTTTTAAAGTTGTCCTCAAGCAAAATTAAGAGCTGTAAAACTTCTCAACAGAAATGCATAAAGAAGCATGTCTAATGCCTACAGATGGTGCTGCATGAAACACATTGAAATTAGCTGGGGTATTTTTAAGACTGATGTATACAATTAATAATTTACAAATAATGTCTGGTCCTGATGTTTCAGAATAAACCAGTTAACAGCTTCAAGGTGTTGGGCCCATACTCCAATTATCCAGGTAAGTAATTTGTATGTGTGTTTAAAAAAGTCTCATTTGCTTGTAAATTAAAAATAATTGTTAGGGTAACAGTATATATATATTTAGATAACAGTATAATTTTGTTTTACAAAAAACTTGACAGACTATGATCATAACAAAACAATTGGAGAAAAAAAAACTGGCTGCAGTTGTATAAAATAATCACAGAATGTGCTGAGTTGGAAAGGACTCAAGGATCATCGAGTCCAACTGCTGGCCCTGCACAGGACACCCCAAGAGTCACACCCGGTGCCTGGGAGCATTGTCCAAATGCTTCTTGAGCTCTGCCAGGCTGGTGCTGTGACCACTGCCCTGGGGAGCCTGTTCCAGTGCCCAAACACCTTCTTGGTGAAGAACCTTTTTGTAATGTCCATCCTAAACCAACCCTCCCCTGACACAGTTTCAGGCCATTCTCTTGTGTCCTGTCACTGGTCACCAGAGAAAAGAGATCAGTGCCTGCCCCTCCTCTTCCCCTCATGTGGAAATTGAAGAATGTCATGTGTCCCTTCAGTCTGCTCTTCTCTAAGCAGAATCTTAGCATTGTTCTTAGAATTTAAATATTTTAACATAAACTTTACCTGGATCTTCACTCCTACCCACTTTTTCTTCCCAGATACATCATGGTAGTAAAGGTTGCTTCAAGTGCTGCCCTATAGGGCTTTTTTAGCAGAAGTATTAGGAGCCATATTTTATCAGGAGAGAGATTCTCTCTTTGAAGAAGGATTAAGAATGCAGTCAAGAGCTCTAAAAGAAAACAATATAGAAATTAAATATTGGCACTTTCAACTAATAAACTTCATATTGCTTTAGACAGGTTCAAATCTAGTAATTTCAGTTTTACATTTTCTTGTGCTGCCATTTGCAGACTAAGAGACTTCACATTCGATCTAAAAATGTTCAACTCTGCAGACATGGTCTTTTCACTGGATAGTTTATTTTATGAAAAACCAGATATGAGACAAAGGTAAATCTTTATTATTGGAGAAATATAATTGATTTCCAAACTGAATAATTTTATAGCAGTGTTTTTTCTTATTACCTGTTTTTTTTGTCTACTGATAGAAATGTGGGGCTAGAAGTTTCTAGGATCATAACCCATGCTTTGAAATGTTTCTCCAACCACATTCAATGAGGCAGGTGTATCTTAGGACTATGAGAAATAAAGGTTAGCAGAAGTTTTGCCTCTGTAATTTTTATGTTATTAGAAGTCACATGAATTGAAGAACAAGAATACATTCTAGCAGGAGAAACAATAGGTTATTTATGAGTAGTAATTTTGAGTTAGTTGTTGTGGAGGGTGCTTAAAAATGCTTTTACCTCACATTTGTGTGTTAAAAATAGGTGTCTGGAAAATGAAGAGCGTAAGACTTGGTTTATTGCTCCTGCTCCAGCTATTGCTGAAATTCCAGCTGCAGAGGAGTTACAGAGGGAACTGGAAAAAAACTCAGCAAACACTCATATGGGTAAAGTATCATAGAACAGAATCACAGAATCACTGGAATGATTGGAAAAGACATTTAAGATGATCAAGTCCACCCATAAACCTTACATTGCAAAGTCTGACTACACCGTAATACTTGGCATTGATATTAAATTACACAACACATAATTAGTGTGACAGATCATTCCTCTTTTGCTGTGAAATATGAAATATTCTGGGTATGCAAGTAGAGACAAGGAATGTATTTGAGTTGAGAATGATGGTGTTAGATGTGCCAGGAGCATAGCAGTCCTCTTGAGGAATATACATGCCACAAGTTTCCTGTGCAGAAGCTGGCAAGGTAAGAAGTATAATCAAAATTTTGGTTACTGCACACTGTTTCACAAAGCGTGGTAACACAGTGGGAAGTGGCTGTAACAGCATAATGTTATCACATAGATCTGATGGCCTGTCTCCCACACAAGGAAAAGAGAGTTTATATGAAATTCACGTTTTTCGTCCCTTTGGGGCCTTTAATCAAATTGCTGAGGCAGCTAAATTTGAATCTGGTCATTAATTCCTGCCAAGTGGCATATTCCTAGACATTCAGGATTATCTTAAGGAAATTTATTTTAAAGAATTTCATTGCCTTATCTCTGTCAACTAGATTTGTGCATTTCTTAGCTGCTGTGCTGATTTATGATATTCTCCATTTAGGAATTACACCATAACAGAAGGTGGGCTTTTTCTACTTTATGCAAGAATAATTCCATTAAGAGCTACTTATTCAAACAAGCTTTTTGATATTTGTAGTATTAGAACTCTTGGGGTTGTGTCACAAACAGGGCATAGTAATCGTGAGTTTCTAGATGGATAACATTGAAATTAAGACAGCAAAATAGAGCTGTTACCTTGTTTCATTTAGTTGCTTATTTCTGTTCCTGCCTTTGCCTTCGTGTTGCCAACAGCAATGCTTGTTGATCTGGTCAGCCAGATCAGGACACTGATTCTGCACGGCAAAATGTGATAATTAATCAAGAAGGTTATGAAACCAGCCTGTCACCAACATCAGTACCAGTTCTGATTGTTGAGATTGAGTTTATCTCAGCTGTTTTGTAACAGGAACTTTAAGCTTGGTCACTGTGTTATGTTTTTAAAAGAACATCTCTATTCTGGGACAGGGTAAAGAGTTCTGTCATACAAACTGTTTTGTAGTTCTAAAGAATAGTTTTAATCCTTTACTTTGCATAGGAAGGGAAGAAAGGGACCTTATTTTTGTAACTTTTTAATTGACAATGCATGCATTACATTCATTAGCATAAGTCATAAAATACACGCTAAAGTTCTTGCAATAAAGTAGAAATAACAGTGTGTATAATAGATGTGAATTTGGCTGATTCTGTGTGAAAGATACTTGATTAAATTACTCTGGATAAGAATATGAATGAAATAATAATTTATTGTTTTTGTAGGAGGGAGAAAGCATGAGAAGTTTATACAACAATGTAAGAATAACACTGAGGAAGTAGAATATAAATCATCAGCACCTGTTCGTTTTGGCATAGCCCCTGAAAAAGAAGTCCTACATTTGAGTCTAGGAGAAAGAGATAAAATTAGTTTTCAGCATGAAAATCTGGAAGTGATTTCATCTTTTCTCCCCTTTGATGAAAATAAATCTAAACGAGTAACAGATTTTTCTCAGCAACTGCAAAATAAAGCATTAAGTGAAAACAGTGATGATGAAAGTGTCCATTCAACATTAAGAAAAAGGTACGTGTCTAGTCAACTCAGACAGTTTATCACTGTCAGAATCATATTCTTATTTTAGATAAATCTGTTGAACACAAAGTTTGGAATCCTTCAATTGAAGGTACTTTAGCAGGCTCCAGATGCTAATTCCTCCAGTCTAAGGAAAAAATGTTTCTTTTTGGCAATATTTTAGTACTTTAATTAAATGTGTCCTGAGCTCAGCTTTCATGTTCTTTCTGGAAGGAAAGAAAAGTTAAAATGTATCTTGAAAGGACTCTTCAGGTCAGATTACATAAAGTTAGATGCAATTTTATTATTTATTTTACTAGTTCTGCTGCTAATACAAATGTATATCTAATAATTTTCAAATATTAGCTAAACTGTAACATTACAGCAAGCTAATGAAAATTCTGGATCTTTTGCAGCTTATTTAAAAAGTGTGGCAATATTAATAAAAATACAGAATTTAAAGCTGATTCTGTCAATGTGAAAGAAATTGGTACTTACCTAAATACAAGTGAAGACATGAAAGAAGTGACAAAAGAAGGTTTTTTGAGAAATAGTCATCAGGCTCCAATAACAAAAGGCTCAGATTTTACTTTGGTAAATAATGAGGAGATTGTGTCTGAAAATGGAATTAAAATTCAATCATTTTCTAATGCTTCAGAGATTCTGGATATGACAGGTAATTATTTTTACTCTATTTCAAGAAAAATAGTCCATTGTCTGTCTTAGGTATATAATAATAAACGGTATCCAAGATCTGAGGTAGAGTGAAGAATATTTTCCCACCAGCTCAGGGTGAGATAATTGGCTAAAATTGATAAAATGTATTGCACTCCTGTGGAATTTAATTGTGTTGTTGTTTAATATGAACTGGCTAAACAATTTATGAAGAAGATTCACATTTTCAGAACTGCTAAGTCGTGTAAACCTATTTGAAAACATCACTTAGCATTCCCTCAGCAATTTGAAAAAAAAAACCAGCCTTGTCCCTTCATGTGGTAAAGTTTCATCTTCATTTGAAACCAGAAATTGAAAATGAAATGTTTATTTGTTGTGTGGTTCATATTTGTATCTTTGTAGAAATAGATTTTAAGTAGGAGATACCTAGAAAATGGAGGGAAGTGCTGAGATTTTGATGAAATTATAAAATACTTGGTTTAGAAATTATTTTTGGCTTTTAATACTTTTAAACTAAGTGCAGTTTATTTCTAGATTTTAAACTTTTTGGGACATGACAGATCTGTGAAATGTACCTTGTGTGCCTGATTACTACAGAAATATGGAGGAGAAAATTAGTTCTAGCAGAAAAATTAGGGCAGTGCAGTGGCTTAGGATGGGATTTGGAAACAGGTCAGGAAAGAAAAGCGTGATTTCTGTCTGATTGCCTTATGAGCAGTGGTGGTTCCATTTGTGGGTCAGGGGACAGCAGTGGATATCGTTTACTTGGCCTTCAGAAGGGTTTTCATAGAATCAGAGTGGTTGAGAAACACCATCTCCCACAGCATTCTGGTACCCACGGTAGGGCATAGGAGTGGATAAAAATGGCTGGCTGGGCTCAGAGGGTGGTGGTGAGCAGGTCACACTGCCCGTGTGCCAGCAGCTGACAGCAATCTCATGAAATGCAGCAGGAACAAATCCACTGTCCTGCCCCAGGGAAAGAGAAGGACCCCTGGGGTTCCCCTGGGATGGTTTGACTGGGGGCTGCTCTGTGGAAAAGTGCCTGGGGTCTAGCGAACAGCTTGCTGAACTTGAGTGAGCAGTGTGCCCCAGCAGTCACAAAGGCCAACAGCAGCCTGGGCTTTGCTAACAGAGCTGGGAAGTTAAGGCAAGTAATTGTCCCTTCCTTGGCGCTTTTGAGACCACACCTAGATACTGCATCAAGTTTTGAGTCTCTGGTATGTGCAAGACATCCTTTAACTGGAGTGAATTCATCAAAGGGCCACCATGATGGCCTTTTCAAAGGATGAGCTAGTGATCTCCCTGTCCTATCCCATAATCTCCTTTCTGTCACCTGGACCTTGTTACAGCCTTGAAGTCCCTTACAGAACACACAGCTTGGGGCCAGGAAGATATTTGTCATGGTAATTGGTTATATGAAACTGATTTTATAAATGTACTATTTTTACTTCTTTAGGAACTACAGGAAGAAAATTGGAAATTTTGAGGGCTGTTACAGAAATACGTATCCTTGTATTTGCTGTATCTGATTTTCATGGTTTTATTACAGTGCTTTTACATTTGCAAAATTATAGTGTTTAATTTGTAGCCATAGGAATTAATGCATTGCATTGTAATAGTTTCAATTTGTTGCATAATGCTGGGAATCAAATGTTCAATAGGTGATTATCCTTTTGACTTTCAAAGCCAGCATGAAAATAAGACAACTCATCACTCATTGCTAAGAAAGCTCATTCTTACTTCAAACGTTCAAATCTTATCCTCAAAACTTTATTTTTAAAACATAAAATGTAAAATTTTAATTTGCATAATATACATTTTCTATGCAAATACACATATATCCCCATACACTTTAAATAAAAGAAAAATGAACTATTATTTAGGCTTATTAGGAAAAGTGAATCTTACTTTCTGTCACATTTTCTTAGAAGAAAATCAACTTTACATACTCCTTAGTCTGCCCTTACGTTGTAGTGTGCCTATACTGTATTTTCATTCTTTAAGCAGATTTTACCATAATTTTCTTTCTTCTTTTCTCTGCCTTGAACATGTAATATAATTGAGCATTCATCTATATCTGTCAAACTTACGGTTTTTTTTATGTAATCTTCAATGTCTTGTTTCTAGTAACCTGTCAAATGGCAGGTTAAATGGCAGGTTAAATATCAGGAAATGTCAAAATTTAGGCAGCTGAAATTAATGTAAATAGCTTTAAAAAGTCATGATTTTCAAAATGAGTAAGGATTCCATTGTTGTGAATTTACCAGTTTCAGATCATTAATGATTTGCAGTTTGAAAACATATCACTGATTTATAGCATGGATTTTAAATAAGTATTTTTCAAAAAAATATTTATTTTCTTTAGTCTAATGGTACTTGCTTATTTTTACCCATTTTTAATGTTTAACTGCTTTTATTTCTTGCTTTACTCCTATATCTTTCCCTCTGTAGTTGTTAAATGTGACACGGATCTGAGGCCTTAGCAGTTCATTGTTCCTGTTGCTGTGGGTGTCATACCCGACTGTGCTCACGCTCAGCTGGTGAGATGGTCACGGTCAGGCTGCTTGTGTGGCTGCTCTGCAAGTCCAGACAAGGATCAGCTCACTCTCTGGAGCTGTAACATGACAATGCTCTCTTTTCATCTTCCACATATTTTAGATAAGAATGTTGTCTGAAGAACATGCATTACTGGCAACTGAGAAATATCTTTAAAACCACAGTCAGCACTAAATGGTCATAGGTGAATTTCTTTGCTACTGTTATGCCTGGGCATACAATATTATGCTAATTAATTTGTGTTGTATTACAAATATTATGTGACCACTGACACCTTAGGCTAACAGCAGTGTTCTGCTTGTTCTTGTATCTGGTTTGTCCCCTGCAGCCTCACATTCCATAACTATCTGACATTCCATGAAGCCTCTACCAGGGAGGCAGTTCCTGATTATTGCTATAATCCTGAGACCTCTCAAACAGAGTGTGGTTTTTTCACTGATAGGGAATATATGTCACACCAATAATATAAAACTGCTGAATCATTGAATAGGTTACTTTTGGATAACTTTTTACAAACCTGTGAAACAGTGTGGTATGTTTTAAGTTGGCATTTAGTTTGCAAGAACAAGATGCATTTACATTCCTAAAGTTTTATAATTTACACTCTGGTATTTTAAATTCCTCAATGCTCTCAAGCAACCCAATTTAGAAGTATTTTTAAGGAGTTCCCATATTTTAACTATGCACAGTCAAAAGCTTTGGATGATGTAAGTATGGAACATAAACTGCAGCTGCAAGTAGTACTTTGTAGATAAATTTAAGTGGTCTTTGTTATTCAGAACATAAAAGGAGTTAAAAAACTGTAATATATCTAGAACCTCTTTCCTGGAATAGTGTATAAGGGTTGTGCTTACCTGGGAGAAGAGACCAGAATTTTAAAAAGTGTTTTTCTCATCTTAAAATATGTTTGTGTCAAGATGAGAATTATATTTCTATTTATGTATACAAATCAGTAATTGTATGGAGGAAGGGTGGGTGGATGAGTGAGTGAGTGACATGTGTGAGTGACACTGTGGAGGAGGAAAGAGGGAAGAATCGGTCTTGACAGAGGAAAATGAGGGAGCCTGACATGGGCATACCTGGCTTGTAAGGTGGTGTGGTGGAGGATAAAATGTGGGGGAAGGAAGCACAGTCATGCAAAACTTTCATTTGTCATTACTGAAAACTTAACAGGACTTGGCAATCCTTTCCTAGCTTTTATACACAGACAGGAACTTTGTGGTTTGTGCTCCGACTGGCTCTGGAAAGACTGTAATGTTCGAGCTAGCTATTACCAGATTACTCATGGAAGCCCCACTGCCTTGGTTAAATATTAAAGTTGTTTACAGTAAGTATTATGCAGCTGTAAACATTTCGGTGACAGATCAGAAAATGTCATTCTGCAAATGCAGAGATCTGGAGTGAGTCCAGGAATAATATTGAGATTAAATATATTAAGAAATTGCAGCCTACTCCATCCTTTAAAAAGTTGGTTTAATGTTTATTTGTAGTACCATTGTAACTATTACTAGTATTTAACAGCATTGTGTAATTGTAGTGTTCAGCATTGCCTATACAAATAAAAATTAGAAAATCCTGTAGCAGTTTGTCCTTCAAGAAGGCCAGATGTACACAAAATGGTAAGGAAGAAGCAAAGGAAACTAAAACAAGTTCTTAGTGCATGATTTCTGGCTGACACTATCTTTTGTATAACTGTTGCTGTGAGAGGATGATCAAATTTTCCAGTATTCACTTACCTGCTGTTTTCTGTATGCTACCTCAGAGCCACCAGAACTGTGATCTTCATGAGTTTAACTGATCTGGGTAGATATATGAAAATACTTGGAAACAGTCACACCAAATACACTTATTTTTCTTTCCTTCCTGAAGAACTGAGTTCCTATCATGTAAATTTGATTAAATTGATGAATTTGTCCCAGTTTTAATTTATTCGTACTCTGACGTGTCAGTATTGCTATCAAAGGTTTCATCCTTATATTTACAAAAGCTTCATTTTAAAAAAAATTCCTTTTTGTTAAACTTCTTACAATAAAGCTAGTGTTGCTTTAGAGTTTACTGTGTATTGTAAACTGATCTTAGAAGCAGATGTGTGCTCCAGGTTCTCTGTCAGCTGCACAAAGTTGAGTGTACAGCAATAGTTTCCACTTGCCTTGGTAGAATTGATACAACTTGGTTGGTTGGAACTGTCAGTAAGGAAGCAGTTACCTGCTAGTGGAGCTAGATCTGCTGACCTTCCCAGATTCCACAGTGATGGAGGAGACTTGTCAGTTTTCTGAAGGTTGGAACAGAGGTGGTAATCAGGTTATGTCCTGCTGGTGTGAGCACTGGTGCCTGGATCATCAGTGGCCCCATGTAAGTGAATTAGCTTGCAGTAGTTCTGTAGAGTTGTTTGCCAGTAGCTTTACACTGAAGGACTGGTTACTGTAGTTCCAGGAGAAATCACTTGCTTCTCACATTCTTGTATTGCTAAAGATGATTAGCTATGTGATTTTGTGAATTACTTGCTGTTAGCTTAATCAGTTTTCTGGAGCTAATTTTTCTCTGATACTCTTATGAGATTTTACACCTCTTTCTGAAGCAGAGACTGGTTCTTTAAATCTCTTCATTTTAGGGATCGTTTGTGAGCTAATATGCAGAAATCGTTCATATTCTGGTGGCTCTAAGTAAGCTAAAATGTCATCACTGCGAGATCTGTTACACTAGGGCTGTTTTCAGCTCATGCATAGATGGCCTCTTTCACATAAATCACTGCATTTCCCATATAGATTAATCATCCAGTATAGCCTTACATATGTTGTTAATAACAATCCTTATTGAGAATTACATCGGATTTCTGGAAAAAAAAGAATCTGCAAAAGTACAGTGTGTATCCTCAGGAAAAAAAAAAAAGAGTAGATTG
>VZUA01088644.1:3114-15457 GCA_013401035.1 Horornis vulcanius
AGGCTTTCTTCTGGTAAACAGAAGAACAATGTTTTGTAAATATGAGAATGTTTACATTCTTTCTTATAGGAGGGACCTTCTTCTGATGTCCCTTTGGGATGACCAATTGGTAGAAAGGTTTACCTTTTGTGTTACCAATCAAACTGGCCTCTGACTTTCTGTATAAAAGAGGTGGTTATCCCACAATAAAGGAGAACCCACTGACCACTTTCTAAAGGAGCCTGCGTGTCTCTGGTCAATGCCTCTTGAGACATGACCCTGGGCTCAGAACTGATTTCTTTTGATTGTGGCTTTCTCAGACTTTTTCTATGACAATTTTTAAATAAATTCCCTTTTATTGATTAAATTGGCTTTTCATTTATAACAGTTATGATGTTGAGAATGTTTTTGCCTCCACATTAATAAAATGGAGCATTTTCAGCCTGAAATCCCTCAAAGTGTCATTTTTACTCTACTTTGCTCTTAACTTTAAGGCTTTGGATTTTTTTTTTATTAATTACCAATCAACCACTCTTCAGCTGCAGTATTAGCATGCAGGACTGAGGTGCCTCCAGAGGCTATTTAAATTAACCACAGACCTACTAAATAGACACTAAGTGCCAGAAGATCTTCTTTGAAGGGAGAAGAGGGGAGAAACAGCTTTCCAGTTAATACTGCCAATGTGTTTCTGAACCAAAGGATGACACCTTTCTGACTTCAGGACATTATTTTCTTTTTCAGGCAGAACATGTGTTCTGAAAGCCTATAGCTGTGTCATCTTTAAGCTGACATTTCATGGGGATACTGCAAGGTACAGCCAGCCTGGCTTGGGATTGCACAGGAGACATCCAAGACAGAACATGTAATTCAGCTGATACTACAACCCTGCCAGAGGCAAGGCTGACTCCAGACCCAGCCAGAGCTCTGTGCAGGTGTTCAGGTGAAGCCAACCAACCTTTGGATGATGCACAGCGAGGGCAGACCCTGAGAAGAAGCTGAATTTTTAAATACAAAAAGGTTATGGCTGTGACCCCCTTGGATATGTGTCGTGGTAAGTTTGAACCAGGCCAGGGAAGCTGAGCTGCCCCCACTCCAGTGCCTCTGTAGGATGTACACGGAGATTGTCTGAAGGCTGGGCAGTAGTGGTGCAAGAACAAGCTCATATCTCATTGTCCCATACCTCATCCAACCCTCCCTGCATCAGCAGAATCACCAGCCAAAAAGAGGGCTCTGGAAAGGTTGAAGAGGCTCAAGGGCTTTGGGAACAGCAGATCTGTGCTCAGGCTGGTCCCTTCCCACAGTTTGATTGTGTAGCTGCCTTCCAGCTCAGCACAATGGATGGCTCAGCTCCTCAAATGGGTGCAAATGGGCTGTTGGCCAAGCACTGGGGGCTGTTTCAACACAAGGATTTATGGTGAGCTCAGGGAGGCTTGGAGGGAGTTGTGGCTGGAAGAGACTGGTCCCTGAAGAGAGCAGCAGATGCATTGTGGAGTCCTGCTGTTCCGAGCCAGCATCTCCCTTCCTTGCCCTTGCTGGATGGATGCCACAGAGCAGGAAGCATCGGTCAAACCTGCTCTCTCATACATCCATACCACTCCCTCCCTCCATGCATGCATTAAACCTTCAATGAAACAGAATTCCACCACTTTATTCATCCCTCGGGCTGCCAACTTAAGTAGCATTTCCCAGCCTGGACCCAAGGGGTTAAGGTGGGTTGTTAACTTCAAAGCTGGGCTCTTTGGGGATATGAGCAGTGTGGGTCATGGACATCCTTTCTCTCCATACTGTGAAGAGCAGATGTGGCATAAAAACTTCCTTTTGGGGAGGGCATGATTAATCTTTGCTTCTTAGAGGATGAAAAATATATTATATTTGCTGACATGCACATGCATTCTCCTCTGTTGATGTGTGACCCCTGTCTTAATGCCAAGCGCGTGAGATCCAGCTCTGTAAACGAAGAAGAGAGCTTTGCAAACTCATTAATGCTTTGAAGTCGCTCATTAGGAGCAGATTCCTTGGGAGCTGGCAAGCACAACACCCTTTGTGAGCATGACTTCATTTGATATTAATGTGGGTGCTGCAGCTGGAGGCATCCAGGGATGCTGTGCTGTGATTCTGCACACACAGACCAGCATGGCAGATTGCTGTGGCTGTAATGAACAGGATAAAAAGGGAAAGTTTCTGTCCCCTCTTGTGAGTTTTCCTTCTGGCAGCATACGAATAAGTTGACCCAGTCCTCCTCTGAGCCAAGTATGTGCAGCATTCACTCATGGGATATCTGGAATATTGCTGCCTTTCTTCCTAGTACCTGTGAATTATCTGGACCTCTGGAGGCCAGGGTGACCCCCCAGACTGAGGAGCTCTGTGTCACCCTCTTTTGAGGCCTGGAAATACCCTTTTTCAGTGCCTCTCATCTTTCCATCAGCCAGTCAGAAGTCCTCCAAATGGCTCAGCTACCCCAGGGCACAGCAATGAGTAGTCCCTGAGGAAGAAAGGAGCAAATTGCTCTCACCCTGAAGCAGGACAGGACCAGGACAGCCTGGCTGAGAGTATCTCCAGCAGACAGAATCCTCTGGTGAAAGGGCTTGGCAGGGTTTCTCTGTGTGATAACATCCCTGTGTGAAGGTGCTGGCCTGAGAAGATTTAGGGTGCCTGAATTCAGAAACAGAAATTATCAGGCTCTTGTGGCTTAAGGGCTAAAGACTTCCTGCACATGGGCACCTGGGGGTTGTGGGTTTGAATCCCATGAGGTTCAACAATGGTGTCTGGGTTGTTTTTTTTTCTTCCTAGGTGATGGGAACAAAGTTGCACCTCATCCCAAAGGAAAAATAAAGACCTTTCTGTACCACTATCTGTCCCAGCTAAATGCACTGGCAGAGTACCGTATGCAGACAGGAGGGGGTAAGGAGTGGAACCTGAGGTGCAGAGACAGGGCTTTAACTGTGTGCTATGTCTGGCTGAGAGCTGCCAGGCTGTCAGAGCTGCTCCCTTCCCCTGGGGACCTAGTGGGGTCAGGAGGGATCTCCGAGTTGTCCCTCCTGCTCTAGGGTCCCTGTTGGCATCACGACCAGTAACTGTGGTCCTTGCATGAGGATCTAGGGTGGCACACAAGGGCTGTGTGTGTTCTCATGGCCCATGATACCAGCTCTCTCCTAATGAGATGTTCCATCAGTTGCTGGGGACATTAAAGAAAGCAGTGAGGAGGGAATGGTGTCACTGTGCTTGGGAAGTGTCCTGGGCAGGGATCCCAGGGCTTGGTGAGGTGTGAGCTCTCAGGGAGGAGGTGGTGGGCCAGGGGAGAGCCCAGAGCCCACCAGGATGGCCAAGTGGTGAAGGCATTGGACTTAAGATCCAATGGGTGCATGCCCACGTGGGTTTGAACCCCACTTCTGGTAGGAGCTTCCTTTTCCTCCGGGTCCAAAGTTCCTAGACCAGCTTTTGGAGCATCACTTCAGAGCAGGGGTGGGATCTCTGGCCCTGTGCCTGGGGAGCTGAGGCCATTCCATGCTCCAGCATGAGGACCCTGGTGGGACTGGCCCTCCCTGCCATCCAGGC
The DNA here is from genome assembly GCA_013401035.1 of Horornis vulcanius. NCBI lineage: Eukaryota > Metazoa > Chordata > Aves > Passeriformes > Scotocercidae > Horornis > Horornis vulcanius. Next base: position 6,649 of record VZUA01088644.1, read on the forward strand.
TGAATGTGTACAGAGACACAAGCCAGTCCCTCTGGCACACATCTCTGGATCTCCTCTTCCATGCAGAGAGTGCTGAGACAGTCATAGGCTTGAACTCCACATGCTCCCAAAATAGCAACTTGTTTTTCCCATGGAAGAAATAGAAAAACCTGACGACCCAGAAGGGGGAGGAAAAAAAAGGTGTTGAGCTCTAAATGTTTTGGGCAAGTCACAAGGGGAAACCAGTGTGAACAAGTGGGTTCAGGGAAACAGGTTTGGGGTTTCTGGAGATCATTCCTTTTATCAGCCCTGCCCCATGACCCCAGACCCATTACAGACTCACCCAAAGCAACATTTGGCACTCTCTGAGGGGATTTGGCAGTGTCACAACCCCCTGGAGGAAGCCAGCATGGCAGGAAGGAGTTCCTCATGCTGCTGGTTAGATTTGGGAAATGCATGAGGAGATGAGAGCTGCTCCTCTGTTGCACAGTGTCACTGTGCTGTGGTCTATTTTGGGTCAGTGCCTACAAATGCTCACGAGACTTTTGCTCCCTTCCTTGTGTGTATGGATGGGCAGCAGATATTCCCCCCAGCAGAGGGTTATGCTGCCGGACTCACAGAGATGCTGTCAGGTTTTTATTTGGCTGCTTTGTTCCAGCCCGAGGCCAATCGGAAATGTCCTACTGCTGGGACATGATTTGAAGTGATGGTGTTAATTTGGTTAATTAGGATTCCTGGAAAGCGTGCTCTTCTTGCAAATCAGCTTACCATTGTAGTATCACTGCAAAGAGTTATTTGCTGGTGCATGGGGTTGTGTATGAATTTATGATTATGATGTAAGACCACTAATTTTGTATTTGTGGCAGATGATACAGCTCAATTAAAAGTTGCATATTGAGCTCTTTGGCTCTCTCTGATATGTGAGAATCAGACTGTGGCCTCCAGGAAGTCTTAAAGGGCTTTATGAGTGGCCATATAACAAATGGGGCAAGTCCCAGAGGAGAGGACACGGGGATAATTACTCTGCTCCTCTCCCATTTGACTAATGCTGGGAGGGAAATTTTGTGCATATCTGCTATAGTTGATTTGTTGTAACTACCCTCAGTCATTAAGTGACGCAAAGAACAATAGTCACATCTCTGAGATATCCCAGGGGGTCTCAGCAGCACTGTGGGTCAAGTCCTTTGCTTCTGATGATTTGGAGTCAGACTCCTTTCTAGTTCATGTGTCAAAGGCATTTGGTGGCCTCTGCTGAGTTCAAAATTGAAATCTCCTCATTTGAGCTTCTCTGTTGATCCATATTCTCACAACATTTGTATTTTTACTGCCCAATGGGTATGGGTTCTGTGTGTTACAGATCCCTCGAGGGTGCTTATCCAGTTTGCAAAACTACTGGGCAGACAGAGCATCATCTGGGGGCACCAGCAGATGAATTAACAGCCTTTGTATGGCACAGCCCACCAAAATTGTAGGGATGGCTGGGGCCAAATGTTAATATGAGTCAGGACTGTGACCAAATGACCAATGACTCCTGTAAGAGTCTGAGGCTGGAGATGTGGGGATTAAAACAGCAATGGGTCCAGTGACCAGGGTAGGGGAAGGCTGTGGGGACTGATAAGTAAACTGCCTTATATGAGGCCATAGCTTTCCCCCTTCTCACCCCACATCCTCCAAATGTCTGACAGAGCTAAAGAAAGAGCAGCTTCTTCAAAGCCATTTCCATGTATCATATTTATTAAGACAATTCCTGCAGGTTAAATATCAATACTTTATTGCAAATATGTTTCTTATGGATTAACTATGCAGTATCTGCATCAGTTATGTTGTGGTTAAAAGTAAGCCTTAGTGAAAGGTTTTTAATAATGAATTTGTGTTGAAGTAGTGTATAACAAGTATCTTTAGCAATCTTATTCTCAATTTCATATGACAGTTTTATGTTCAATAAATACCCGGATATTATTAAAAACATATTTATCAAAGATTAACAGTGATGAAACAGATACAAATCTAAGCTGTTAAGCTCAATATGCATACTTATAATAATCAATTCCTATATTGAACCAGAAAAATGGTCTTATTTAATCTAAACGAAATGGGGTTTTTTTGATCTTTGTAAGTCTGTCTTTTGCTATGTGGTCCTGCTTGCAGGTCTCAGATAGATCCTGGGACATTTGGACATCAAATAATTCAAATACTTATGTAAAAGCAAAACATTCCTAGAATAAGGAAGGCCATTTCAGGAACAGGGAGCCAGATCTTCAAAGGATCTAGGTCAAAACCAGTCCACAGACACCAGGGCAGCTAGTCTAGCTTGCCTCCACTCTATATCCCTGAGAAATCCCCCTATTCAGCCTAACCTAGAACTCTTACCACCACCTGCAACCACACCATTTCCAGGACTGGGGATCAGGAGCAGCAGTTCTCCACTTCACAACCACAGATGCACCCACACTGTTTTGAAAGCTGCTGCCTGCCTTGTATCCTGTTATTACCTAGCACTTGGAGGCAGAGTGCTAAAATGAGCTAACTGTTTGGGAGATAAACAAAATGTTATTGTTTTAGTCTTGTATTGCTGCTGTTCTAATTGCTGGCTGCTAAGTACTGAGAGCTGGTACCTGTGCCTCTGCCTCCTCTTCTGCCTGCACCTGCCTGCAGATGCTGTTAGATCTGCGCAGATGCTCACTGACTGTGAAAACTGTCATGGGCTGTCTGGGTGCAATGTGGAATATTGGTAGCCTAAATCCCACAGGAGGATTTAGATTCCTGAGTCCTTTCCTGGCTGGAAACTCTACAAAGAATCTCCCAGCTGGTCTGGATCCAGTGCCCTATCCCAACATGTGGTGGTGGTTTAATCTTATGTTTGAACTTGCACTTGTACATCAGTGGAGCTAAGTGCCAAATCCAGATGAGGATGCAAATCATAGGAACCCAAATTTGATGGAAACACCGTGTATCTAAAACATGAGCTGTGCCATGACACAAAAGGCACGTTGTCCTTATATATTGAGAGGTACCTGCCTCTTGGGATTACAGGATCTCATAAAATAATCTGAGCGGGATGGACAACTCCCCCACTACTGCTCAGCAGTATCTCAAGTATAGAGTGATTTTCCATCACCAAATTTTCTGTTGATTTCTTTTCTTTAGGAGTTTGAAAACCAGGCTCAGGCACTGCTTCACAGGATGCTACTTCTCCATGTTAGATGCTATGGAGCAGTTCTGTAGGATCAGGTGTATGCATGGGGCTGCCAGGAAGCTCTTCAAAGGAAGAGCAGGGTCAGGAGATGATGAAGGCAGCTGGGCAGCCTTTTGGAGATGGACAGACCTGTTGGACAGGTGATGGCTGAGAAGAAGTAGGGAGCTTCTGGCCTGTGTCAGCCACCTGGTATATGGAGATATGTGTGTTTATGTGTGTTTATCTGTATTTCTCTTTCTCTTTATCTCCTGGTATGGGAGTCCCATCTGTGCTCGTGGCAACAGTATATGGTACAAATGTTTGCTTTGAGGGATGTGTTTGACTTGAAAGATGGCCCATATGACCAGGGAAGATCTTTCTATGCTTAGCTGGGCAATGACAGTGCTGGCTCCATTGGATGCTACAGGGATCCATCATCATATTTTTGTCAAGGTCTGGTCTGCATGATGCTTCCAATGACCATCTGTGTCAGGAGTCTCTGGCTTCACTTTTTGGCCATCTGTGAAATGTGACCTGAACAGCTTAGAGGCTCTGAGTGTCCCTGGTGCAATCTCTGTGAACATCAGAGCAGTTATTTCTGTTTATATCCTGAATGAATTTGTCTCCTGCATTTGTTCCCCATCCAAACACTCCCAGTGGAGGATGCTGAGCTGGTAGGGCAGAGTTTCACATCTTAGCAATGGGCTGCAATTACAGAGGTGGCCAGAGAAAAAAGACAAGTGGGCATGCACCACTGCCTTTAATAGAAGGCAATGATTCTTGTGGGCTCCAGAGCAATACCAGAGATCTGGTTTTAATAAATTAGCAGCCTACAAGAGACAATCTCAAGCAATTAAACACTGAAATGAAGGTGTGCACTATGAATGTATTCTGGAGTTGACAGGAGGGTGGCAAAGGCAGTTTTTGAGCAGTAGAGAAGGCAAAAATATAACAAAAAATTCCCCAGAGAGCATAGGAAAGCTCTTCTCCCCCTCTCATTTCTATTGTGCATGCATGTGGAAGTCTCATCTTGCTCCCCATCACCCCTCCTTACTCTGATGGCTCCCAGGGACTTGATTTGGAGCCTCCCTGTGCTCATTCAAGTCTCTATCATCACTATCATCCTTGTGCCTGCTCTCACCCACGTAGGTAAGGAAATTCCTATGATGAGGAGGGGATGGTTGGTGGGAAACATGGGGAGTAACTGGGAGTCGTGAAGATAGCTCTGAGTTGAGGAGCAAAACAAATAAATATGAAATAAAACTCTTAAGCGCCTTGTCTTATATTAGTAGCCTGTATGGAATACTCTTTGCCATAGAATTCAATTTATTTCCATTTAAAGGCTGCTCTTCTCAATCAATGCTGCTCATAAATAGCTGCTGATGGCCATGACCCCCTCAGCTGAGGGAAGAATTTATCTTCTGAGCCAATTAAAGGAACTGAACAATTCCTTTTAATAATATTATAGGATTTTAATAGAAGAAAAAAACCAAAACAAACCATCCACAAACCCAACAGGAGAGGGAAAGAAATCCTCCCCCCGAGCCTTGCAGGAAAGGGTCAGGTAGGCTTTACCAGGGTCAGGATTAGATGCTTTAATTTGTCTTGTGAAACTGAAGGGGAAATGTAGTGTTTCCTGTGAAAGCACAGGAATGCTTTTCTTTTCTGCTGTCTTAAAAATAAAAACCAACCAGAAATCAAAAAGCATAATCACAAATTATGTTCCCTTGTTTACAGGCTGTAAAAGTCTTGGAGATATTAGTGAGCTCCTCTAGCCTGGTGGGAGAGAAGGACTGGTGGGGCCAGCTTGATACCTCTTGCATTGCTGTGATGGGCAGGGCAACCCTCCCTAAGTGGGGAATTGTCTGGGTGCCCCATGGGCACAAGGGCAGCAGGCCAGGGAAGCAAAACATTTCACCTCAGACACTTCCACACTCATGGGGGTAAGAGAGGGCTGGTCTCTCCATAGCTATTTCTGAGACCACATAACTTTTTTAATGCCAAAAATCCTCACTGGTACATTTCCTCTCATGGGATCATCCAGTGAGACACTTGGGTTCCCACAGCTGGTATCGGAGCCAGCGCTCGGTCAGGAGAGCATTTGTGCCTTGTAAGACAGACAGGTGTGAAGCAGGGAAGCAGAACAGATGCCTACTGAGTTTTCACAAAGCCACATAACCTCAAATGGCAGTGGGTCTTCTCCACTCCATCACTCTCCTGTCAATGAAATCTCATGACTCCTGTTGGCATTGGATGAGAGCATCTGTCAACCACACAAGTCTCCCTCAAATACGCCTGTGCTGAAGGGAAGTCTCTTATCTCCATTATACAGATGGCAAGCAGAGGCACAGAGAGGTTAATTGACTTGCCCAAAGTCAGCACAGGAGGTCTATAAGTGACGCCAGGTCCCTTGAATCCCTGTCCTCTGGCTTAATCATAAGACCATCCATCTTCATCCCCTTTCCCCTCAGGATTCCCCAGAATCTGTGACAGCTTAAGCACTCGTTTTGGCAAACTGCTGGTGGAGATAGAGCTGGGACATGGGCATTTCCAGCAATGGTTTCTCAACACCATACCCAACAGAGCATCAGTTTTTGACCTTGAAATCTTAGGTTTTTTTAAACTCTGGTCTGCTTTGGGAACTGTTAGATAAATGTGCTTGAGTGTTTGCTCTTTGGGAAAGCATTTCAGAGCTTCTAAAGAAAAAGAACATTGCATCACTACTTTGACAGAGAAATTATCCCTTTCCTGGGTTTTAATGAACCCTCCACATCAAGATGATAAACAGATTGAAACCACAGCTAGAAAATAGTGATCTTTATTTGCAAGTGATCACCTGGTAATAGATCACCACTGGACTCTGGAGATTTGTCCTTGACAGCCATTCCCCATCTGGTTGAGCAAGTCTGAGCATGCTGGGCCATTGTGGCAGGAATGTGGCAGGGTGTGAACATTTCCATCACAATGTCTCTTGTTTCAGAAGTGTGAATGGAAGAGGTGGAGAGTCCAAGTGAACCACTGATGAACATGGAGCATGAGCTAAGTTCCCTCTGAGACTGGGAAGGCATCATAACTCTAAGTCTGCCTCTCAATTAGCAGGCTTTCTGCAACATCCCTGCAGTCCTTGCTCTCTCACTTTCATTTTTTGTTAATTACCCAGTGACAATTTTCCCGGAAGACTATATTTTTCCATTAATTACGAAGACTACAGGGGAAATGTTGAGCTCATGGAGAGCTTACTTTAGGAACATCAGGTGGGAGCATTTTTTAATGCCTACATCATTTTGTCATTCTCCTTGCACAGGAGGCTAAATGACCTGCCTGGAATGCACAACTTTTTTATTGCAGCATGGCACACTGAGCAAGGAAACTTTATTTAAGTGTTGGTTTGTTGGCCCTGGAGACCAGTACACTGCTTGGGCAGAATCAATCAGCATGCTCCGTGTATGATTAACATCATGTTATGAACAAATCCTTGGTGGACACAGGGGCTGTCCCTGGTGTTGCTGTGATGCTGGGACGTAGGATGAGGAACAGTTACAGGCCCTAAAAGATAAACTATCCTCAGCACCTGTTCTAAGCCTGCCTGACCTCAAGAAAGGGTTTAACCTGTTTGTGAGTACAGAAGGGGGATTCGCATATGGGGTGTTAACTCAGGAGTGGGGAAATTGTAAGAAGCCAGTAGCCTATCTCTCGAAACTACTAGATCCAGTAGCCAGGGTGTGGCCAACGTGCCTCCAAGCAGCTGCAGCAGCAGCTATCCTGATAGAGGAAGCCCAAAAGTTGACCCTACAAGGGAAAATAAGAGTCCATACCCCTCATGATCTCAAAACAGTACTAAGTCAAAAAGCTCAGCAGTGGTTAACTGACTCTAGAATATTGGAGTATGAAATCATCCAAATGAACACAGGGGACTTAGAATTAGTCACCTCCAAATGCTTAAGCCCTGCAGTTTCTTGCTGGAGAACCCCTGGCTGAACTAGAACATGATTGTGTTGAATTAATAGGTCTGCAAACTAAAGTGAGGGAAGACGTAGACCATTTACTTCTGCCATACGGAAGATCCCTTTTTACAGATGTGTCTTCAAGAGTAATAGAAGGGAAAAGAGCCTCAGGATATGCAGTGATAAACAGGGAAGATATGAAAGTAGCAGAAAAAGGGAAGTTACCCTCAAATTGGTCAGCCCAGAGCTGGGAAGTCTATGCTTTGAAAGGAGGAATAGACCTGTTAGAGGGAGATCAAGGGACCATTTACAGACTCTCAATATGCATTTGGAATTATTCATGCTTTTGGAAAAATTTGGGAAGAGTGAGGTTACTTAAACTCCAAAGGGAAGAATCTGGTACATGAGAAGCTGATAAAACTGATGCTAGAATCTTTGCAAAAACCTGCAAAAATAGCTGTAGTACATATAAAGGGCCATCAGAGAGGAGGCACCCTTGAAGAAAAGGGAAACCGACTAGCAGATCAGATTGCTAAAGAAGCAGCATTAGATTCAGGAAACCAAGTAAAATCGTTTAGAATAGAGACAGGACCAAGTGGAGAAGGAGGAAGAGAAAAGCCAATATTCAGTGAAAAAGAATNGCTCTAAGACCTTTCCAAAACATACAAGTAGATTTCACTGAAATGCCCTCTGTGCAAGGGCATAGACATCTACTAGTGATAATAGATCATCTCACTCACTGGATAGAAGCTTTCCCAACCAAACGAGAAACTGCACAGGAAGTTGCAAAAATCATTTTGGAAGACATTGTACCTCGATATGGACTAGTCAATAACATTGACTCAGATCGAGGTCCACATTTTGCCGCCCAAACATTACATCAAGTCACTGAAGCCCTGGGGATAAGGTGGAGATTACACACCCCATGGCATCCTCAAAGTTCTGGGAGGGTAGAAAGGATGAATAAAACTCTCAAAAACGTGTTAACCAAACTAATTGAGGAAACAAAGATGAATTGGCTCAAGTGTTTACCTCTCGCTCTCTTGTGAATCAGAACAAGAGCTCGGTCAGACATAAGGGTGTCTTATGAACAAATCCTCGGTGGACGCGGGGGCTGTCCCTGGTGTTGCCGTGACCCTGGCACGTAGCTAAACTGTGTCCCTGGTGCCGCAGTTGTGGGAGTCAGGGTCCCAGCAGAGTCTGTGGGGAGAGGAGTGCCCCCCACCGAGCAGCCACCCTGCCAGCATTTGGTGTTCCTGCATTTGAATGTTAAAAGAAGTTAACTATTGCCTAATGGCCCTGCCCTTGTTACCTGNGTAACTATTGACTAACGGCCCTGTCCTTGTTGCCTGGCAACAGACCTCTTTCAGGAATCACCCTCAGGCAGAGGTGAAGAAGTGACCAGGGAGGGAGGTGTATGCTAATACGACTGGCCTTCAGCAACTTGGGAATGTTTTTGGAAAAGAAACACCCCCAAAATAAAAAAAAACTGGACACAGTGAGAGGGAACCAGACAATGCCCTGGCTGAAGAAGAAGTAGACACACCCCCTGACCCTAATTTGAAGACTCACCATTACCTATAAAGAACTGGACTGGTGTGGGAATGAGAGAGAGGAAGATGGACCAGACGAGAGAGTCTCTGGGTGTTCCTATGCAGACAAGGACTCAGTACCTGCAGTCTGCACTACAGGGACAGTCCTCTGCACTTCC
>VZUA01088647.1:11276-26197 GCA_013401035.1 Horornis vulcanius
CGTAATATTGCTTCTCTCTCAAATATTTCTTTTTTTCCTCTTCAGAGGAAAAGAAAAATGCTAACAACACATTCCTTGTGAGCAATTTCATCCTTTAACACATTGGATTTCGTTCAGGTCAAGTAACATTTTTGGTAAAGAATATAATTGCAATTGCCTGTTTCTAAGATCTTGTAAATAGCATGACATTATTTTAAAAACTTATGAAAAATGCATTTATATGTTCCTTTAAGTGTTTTAACACAGCTTCAGCTGAAATTGCTTTATTCCAAAGCAATTGAATACAGAGTATTTTTATAAGGACCTCTTTGTCTCTCTGCAAATGACTGAGATACAGATACTTTCCAGAAAGAGAATGCGCTGAAAAATATGCAACCTTACATTTTACTAGCCATAGTTATCTAGCACCATAAAACATCAGTTGCTCTGTTCCTGAAGATTATGTTGTAGCTAAAGCAAAACAGCATAATTCAAGTCAAGTCAGCAGAGTCAAGTAGTGCCTAGGAGCCTTATGCAAGTTTAGGTTTGACACAATACAAAGACACAGGCTCTATTCAGTATGGCAAAGCCATTCTACAGCCAAAGCAGAGTCAATTCCATAGATCAAAAGCAAATGAAGCTAAAATTCAGCAGCACATTCATGCCATCTTCCAGGAAAGAGATTATCACATACCTCCTTGTCATACTCCTTGGACAACATAGACAAATAAAATAGATATTGGCCTAAACAAGCTGGTCAGAAGACACATTGTTATCACTCAGGGCTGTAAGCTTGTCTACATCACAGCTCCAGGAGGAGTGCCTTTAACACATGGTTTGAGGCACACTTGGAAGAGCTTCTCTAACCTCCTGGGACACAAAGCTGCGTAGAAAGAGCAAATTATTTCCCAATGTGATAAAATCCAGGTAACTTTAAATACTTTTCAGCCGGCATCACAGAAGACAAGGTATGCACATAACTGTGTCCAGTAGCCTTCTCCAAGGCTACACATGAAGCAAAGTGACCCTGCAATTCCTTTTACAGAGATACCATAAGAGAAAGGAGCAAGTTTCAAAAATTTGCCAAAACCACTGCCAGTTGCAACATGTGATGCCATCAGTACCTAAGATATTGAAGACATAAAGCAACCTCTTCCACCACCTCCTCTTTCCCCCACCTTACTCTGACAAGAAAAGGTGGGGTCAGAGAGGAAACAGTAGTACAAAGAGGTAAACTCAATTGAGACAAAACCCCCACTGTAATAAAGCCTCTTTTCAGGGTAACTCAGCATCCACTGCAGAAGAGAGCTGTAAGGACTTTTTCCACAGCAGAGTTGCTCCATGAGTGTCTTTCCTGGGATCATCCTTGCCAGTGGGCCCAGTAGCATGCTATAAGTCTTATGAGACAAGGACTCAATCAGTTCTCCTGAGGGTACACATCATAAGCAAAAATTTATGCAGTAAAAGAAACCAAATGAAACTAAACACATAAACTGTGACAAGCAGGACAGTGGAGTCAATGTCTTGCTTTCTCCTGTTTCAACTGCAGTCATCAGTCATGCTATTTTGTACTTAGAAAAGGTCTGAAGTTATCAGCACTCTACAAATTCAACGTCCCTCTATCAGGCAAATTCTGGTCTCTTAAGAAATCAAGATGCTATAATAAATCATAAGCAGCATAAATACATGTTTTTTTCTGAGGAGAAAGTGGAAAGAAGAGTCTTATGATATATACAGTGTTTAAGAATTTACATATTTCTGCATATATCCAAAATAAAACTACACATGAGCAAGCACTGCTGGACCTGTACAGTCTAGCAACAGGACTTTCCACATGGATATTACACAGTGCAATCACATCCAAAAAATTACCATGGTACCATTAAGTGCCATAACACTGTTAAATCTATAGTACATAAACTCAGTGGTGCTTCAGGGAAACAGATTGCTCTCTCCTTACTCACCAACCACTTTCCTCTCCAAAACTGATCTCACTGAGTGACAGGAGCCTGTCCACAATGGACTCCATTCCTTTCATGGACACAGGAGCCCATCATGATGACAGAAACCCTCACCTCTTCTTTTCTGAGGGCCCAACAAATCCATGTCCAATGCAATGCAATTATTCTCTTCCATTTTGCTGGAGGAAGGGAAGAACGGCACGACTGAGGGCAAGAAGAGCGAATTTAATCTGTTCCCAGGCACACTCCAAGCTACTGCTAGCACAGGAGAGGAGAGCACAGGAGAAGGAGCTGAGCAAAGAGGCAAAATGGAACTGTATGATGCACAAAGGGACACACTGGGTGTGCATGGCAGCAAAATAATCAAAGTGGCATGGCCGTGTCAACATCTAATAGTTTTGGTGCTGTTTGCAATCACATTTATTTAAAATTGCATTGCCATTATGCCTGCATTTCAACCACTGCTTACCCAAACCTCACTAATTCACATCATCCAGGGCAGGCACTGGATCGCTTCTGCAGACAAAAAGGTTTGTAGAGGCAGGGCCAGTGGTACCAACCCCTCACAGAACTCCAGCTCATACACTGAGGTGATGCATCTTGCAGGACTGGGGCGTCTGACTATGGTAACACCAAGAGATACAAGGAGCCTGTGCCTGGGGACTATTTTTGATGTGACAAGGTTTAGGATTTTAAAGGTAGATGTGGCAGTAACCAGAAACAACGTTTAACTCCACTGATACAGCTTCCATAATAAACAGTTTCAGAAAAACACGAGAGAAAAGAGAATTTTAAAAAAAGTTAAATACATGAAAATTGCATAATAAATTTTCTTTACCTTGCATTAGAACTATCCCAAATATTGTCACATAAGTCAGCAACAAATCTCTTTTTGTTACATTATTGATGTGGTTCTGACAGTCAGGCATTTGTTCTTTGAAAGACTTACACATGCACTTAAAATTAAGCATGCAAGCAGTCCCATCGGGTACTGATGTAAGGTTCATGCCTTCACTTGAACAGTCATTTTACAACTAGCTTTTTTAGCATGCGATGTGTCTTCACTTTGTTCAGAAGACAATAATTTTAAAATAATTTATACATTCTGGGTAGTACGGGCAACCAGTACATGCCCAATGGACAAAAGTTCACACACAATACACAAAAAAGCAATTACATTAGAAACAGAGATATTCTACAGTATTTTAAAATCAACTCCTATATCATCATTATGCAGTTTTTACAATTACTTAAGTTTATTCACATAATGTCCATAGCAGAGATAAAGTTTAATGGTGTTCAAGCACTTCCATGCTACGCCACTGTTTTTACAGTTTTCTAGGACTTGCTTTATCTACCAAAATTATTTGAGTTTGGAATTTTCATTAATGCAATTTTTAACTGTTTTGAATGTAGCTGAGTGGTTATGAAACATAAAGTTTAAAAATACTATATATACTAGCTCCCATTATAAATATAAATTTCTGACCTTAAGTTGAACAAAGTAGCATAGTAGCAAAGGCAATATTAACCACAGAAAGAAGTCTCATTGAGACATACTTAGAACCTCCCACTGAAAATATGTTTATATTTTACCAAGAAGTAGAACTTTAAAAAGACAGCAAGTCACACTTTGCACATGCATGAAACAACAGCTATGCCCAGAACTTGTAGCAGAATAGGGATCAAGGGTAACTGACATTCACTCAACACAAACATTTAATTTTGCTGTAAAATACACACCAGGTGAACGACAAGGGGCATTAGCTAGACTATGTAAATTCTCTTTAGAACTATCTGGCTAAAGGGCAGAAAAACAACATTGTGATTGCATCGTTAAACACTCAAAATGAAGAAATAAGCAGGACACACTACGTAAAACATTAGTGCTTTGTACCTGCATTACCATAAAGATGTTCCACATAGCCTCTTTTTCTGCACAATGCAGAGAAAGAAGCCAGTACCTAGGATGGTAATTTAGTTACCAATGGGGTAAAAATCTACTGGAAAATCTCACCTCTGGTTTTTACTGGAAATTTGTGTGAATATAATTTACAGAGGAGTTTTCTCAAAACAGTTTCAAAAAATGTTTTCAAAATTTAAGAAAAGACACTGATGAGTAACATACATTGTTTAAAATGTTGCATAAGCTGCAAACATTGAGCTATATACAATGTAGGAAATGAAACAGGGCTGTAGTGCCCATTTCTTGATACCTGAGTGCTTAACTATGCAGCCTTAACAGCATCCCATCTGGGTTTTCCTTTTGAGAGACTGAATTCCTAGAGTCTGCTTAAAATGTCAACATTTGAAATTCTGCAAGCAAAGACCAATTACATTCAATCCCAAAGACTCATATGCCTAAAAGGATATAATTAAAAAATTAAAGGAAGCGGTCATGCAGGATACTGGCAAGGAAAAAGTACTGAAGAAATTTTAGAAAAAGCATTGAACTCACCAGTCCATTGTTTGGCTGAGGTGAAAAAGGCAAACATTACTGAGATGCATCAGTGAGGAAGTTAGAACACAAATCAAGGCCCGTGCCTGCAAGCACATGTGAATAACTTCAGGCCCAGAAGCTCTTTCCTTGGCAAAGTTATTCATATGTGTGCTTGCAGAACCTAAGCTCAGATGTTACCCTCCAAGTACAAAATGCTATTTACATTTTGTTATTGACCTCAATATAAATAGAAATTCACCCGTGTTTAGCTGTTGCAACTAAAGAAGACAAAACCCCCCTTGAAATCTCATGAGGAATTAATCCATTCTAGCTGCTCACAGTTCTAGTTTGTTTGTTTGTTTTTAACATGAGTCTCTCAGAACATGTTTAGGCTTACAAACCAGAAGTCCTCCTTGGATGCTATGTGAGGACTGTACACCCTGGGGTACAAAGAGCTGTATCTCTGCCTTGCAATACACCAAGAATGCTTATGACATGACAATTAAGCCATTATTCTTTTTATTGGGTATCTCTCTGCCAAGCCTGATGTAACCTGACATATACAATATTCAATTAAGTGTCTCTTAAAGTGCTGAGTCTTTCTAACATATGCTTGTGTAGATTTTGGAGATCTGAACTGGGTAAGAAATCTAGCTTAAAGAAAAAGGACCTCATGCAAATGCATAGCGTGGAGGATGTGTCCACCCAATTAGATAAACACTAACTACATATACAGTATTTCTAAGTGTATGTAACTAGCACAGGTTCAAATGGATTGTAGGTTACAAACCATTGCTTGGAGAAGAGAAAATAAGAAAAGGTTCAAAAAGTCAGAGAAGACTTTTAAGTCTTCGAACACTAATAGTTTGTTAAGATGTAGCTGACATGTGTGTATGGACCAGTGGACAATCAAAAATTTTTAAAAAGGCTAGATAGGTCATCTTAAATTTACAAACGGTGAACACAAGATTTGGAGATGACTGTTTTATATACGCTAGCAATGAGGAATCAAATATTGCTCAATCCACTAAAACAGCATGCAGTTCAGGTAACCTAAGTTCTTATTGAGAAAGGTGCTGACCAAAGCAGCTCTGTCATACACTATCTGAAATAAAGGAGCACACAGCTCCAGCCACACTGAACCATGTGCTGCTTTGAGTTGTTTGGGGAAGCTTTGTTTCCTGATGTTTCCTCAATGTAAGTTTCATCAATGACTTCAATAAAAGACGGACATGGAGTAATTTCTTTCTGAAGTGTCAGTATTCAAATGTGAAACCTAATGAAAGTAGTAAGTTTTGAAACACCAACACTACATCTAATTTTATCTCCCTTTAGATAGGGCCTTGATCCAGCTAATAACTGGGAGTTTTTTTCTGGGATCAGAGTATATTATTAGGTGATTAAATAAAGTATTTCAATTTATTTATCCTTCTGATCAGCAAAATAGCCTAAATAACTTTTAGGTATCCACCAGACAGGAGAGCACTGAGAAGTAAAAACGTTTGGAAAGGATAACCAGATGTGAAAACAGAAGGTAAAAAAAGGTACATGGAGAAAACGTGAGAAAAAGGCAAAAAGGGACTATCGCGCTAAGGCCTGCAAGCAGGACAGGGCCAACATCTGTGCCCACTCCGGGACCTGGCAGCCGCCGTCCCGAGAACCCGCTGCATCCTCTCGTCCAAACGAGACGAGGAGTGTGTGTCCGCATGTATAACATGTGTGTACGTGTATCTTTACGCATCTGTACACTGCGTAAGAAGGTGCACGGCGGGGCTCTCACTGAGGCACTACTGGGCCCAAATGCGCTTGGCGGAGCCACGGCAGGGCCAGAGCACGGGTACCCGGAGGGGCACTGTGGGCCCTGGCCGGGGAGAGCGACGCCGGCCCGGACACCGGCACCGACACCGGCACCCGCACACCGGCACCGGCGCGGCGGCACCGGCCGCAGGAGGCGCCTTGCAGTGTCATTCACGCCGATGATGCATCGCAGGGGAGCGCAGGCCCGCTGCTCCTGGCGCGGGCAGCTGCGGATCCTCGCCGCGCTGGCACCCAGTCCCACCGGCCGGGGGGCCGCCCGCTGCCCACCTCCCGTTCCCCCGGAGCCGGCGGCGAGCGGCCGCCGAGCCGCGAGGAGGAAGAGGAGGCGCCACCGTCGGGTTTCGTCAAGGACGGGCCCGAGGTCAAACCCGGCAACCGCCCCGCCGCGGCCCCTTCCCCGCGGCCGCCCGCCCGCCCGCCGCCGGCGGTGCCTTACCTTGGCAGCCATGCTGTGCCCGGCGCGGCCACCCCTTCCCGTCCCTTCCCTTCCTCCGCTCCCCTCCCTTCCGACCGCGGCACGCAGCTTCCCCGCCTGCGCACCAGCCCGCCAGCGCCGGCCGTCACCGCTCGCTCTCGCAGGCAAGGACGGGGCGCCGCCCCCGCCCGGCCCCGCCGCGGCCCCGTGATCGCCCGGCACGGTCCGGACCGGCCCCGCGGGATCCGCGCTGGGCGCCGGGAGAGCCGGCGGGAGATGCGGCCTCGGGCACCGGCGGAAAGCCGGCGTTGCGGGGCGAGCACCGCCTCATCCCTGTGAAGGGCCCAGTTGCCCTCATGGTTCCTCCACCGTTACGGCTGGTGGTCCAGCGGGCGCAGCGGGGACTCCGAGCTCTTGGGAGCCCTGCAGCCTCTCCGCCCGCTGGAGACTGTGCCCTTGTCACCAGGGAGTGATTCGCACTGCTGACCCCAGGGAATGCCCCCGCCGCGTTTGGAGGACACCGGGGCAGCACCAGAAGGATGTCAACACCTTCACATCAGACCCAGCTGTCCTGCCCAGCGCTGTTCTCTTCCCCTCAGACAGGCTGCTGTTCTTGGGGTGTTTCATCCAGTTGCAGCATCCCCAGCCATCATTGCGGGATGTCCCAAGAACGAGCTGCGCCTTCAACCAAATTTTGTCAATGCTGTGCTAGTTTCTAAGTCAGCATGAACGTGACACACAAGCATCCCCGCTGCCGTCCAGGGCCGTACCCAAGATGACCGCAAGCGTGGCGTGCTCAGCCTCACAGGCGGTTCGCAGACTGCCTGGGACAGCCTGCCCAGGCACGTTCGGCAGTGCACCATGTGGGGATGCGGGCCTGTGCCTGCCTCCGGGGCAATCGCCAGGCTGCTAGTGCCCGCTCTGGCTCGTCCCGGGGTTTCCGGGGGGATTTTAACATAGACTGGGATTGGCAGTGGAGGCAGGGAGCTTGCCACGTGCATATAACTAAAAGGCTGCTTACAAGAACAGCTTCAGGGCAAGTTTTCAAGTTAATAATGATGTATCAAGTTAGTCATAGCTTTGAGGTAGATATTTCAGCACTTTCCCTTAAACTGAGTTTTGTAAAGATGCTAAAAAGGCAAAGGATCTCAGAGACACCCTCTACATTATAAACCAAAACAAATTAACTCTTTAATTGCTATTAGTTATCCTAGAGAGAGATGGTAGAAGAATGATAAGGATTCCTAAACACATCTTCACAGTACAGAAAATGTAAGGACTCATAAACATATCTGTACTTGCCCACTATAAATATGGGAAGAATATATCTTTTTTATGTTTTCAGTCCAATGAGTTAACTGCTTACAGTGTTTAAGCAAACTGTAATCTCCCTTTGTCCCTTGGAAGTTTCTTCCATCTCCTGTGAGACCCAGCAGCAGATATACCCCCTTCTCAGCAGTCTCCCAGTCTCAGCTTCTTGTAAAAACTTCCCACTTGCTGGATTCTCTTCTTTTTCTACTTGCCCCACTTATGTTTGCCCATTGCATGTGCTCAGCTGTTTTGTGAGATATCACAACCTTTCTCTTCTTGCTGCATCTCCCTGACCTAGAAAATAGCAGTTAGATCAAAGCAGACTTGGAGCCTTCCTCCAGCTCCACTTTTTCAAATGAAAACAAAAACCAGACTATGTAGTGCTTATCTGCAAACTAGGTAAGTAAATACTGTCACCTTGTCATAAATGAATAGACAATAGCAGTCCATTTATAAACAACAGAAAACAATCTTCGATTATTTTAATGATACCACTAAGAAGAGAAAAATTACGTAGAGAAAATAGCATAACAATTGTCTTAGAATACAAATGCTACATTCTGTGTATATTCATAAGTCAGGATATTTAGATGTGAGGCTGAAAGTCAGTCCTATTGAGCTTTATTTTTGTGAGAACAGGCTTTAATGTTTGGGGTTTTTTTTCAATTTAAGATTGCTAAGAAAATTACTAGAATTCTCATGTTATACTGACACATGGTCTTGAGCTAACTGCCAGGGAAAAACACAAGTCAAAAAACTGTCTGTGTTTCAAGTAGACTGGTGGTGAAATTTAGAGAGGTGAGTGAAAAAGGATGATCCTGGAAAGCCTTATTCAACTGCTCCCTAAATGCAACAGCACCTTACCTCTTTTAACACTTAGAATCGTGGAATCATGGAATGGTTTGCTTTGGAAGGGATCTCTGAAGGCCATCTAGTCCCAGCCCTTTGCAATGAATTGGGATATCTTCAACCAGACCAGTTTACTAAGTTTATTCAAGATCAGACTGGATGGGTAGATTTCCCATCCAACTTGGTCTTAAATATTTCCAGGGATGGGACATCTCACCTCTCTGGGCAACCTGTTCCAGTGTTTCAAAAAATGTCCTTTCCTTTATCTAGTCTAAATCTGCTTCTTTTCCCATCCTTCAAGAGCTCCAGGCACCTCAAGATCTGAGCATGCCTTCAGCACTGCCTTGGTGCTGACAAGACTTGGAAGGTCACTGCTTTGCTTGCAGGAAAACCTGAGTTTGGCCTTACAGCTCTCTGATCATGACCAACATGCACATGCAGGCCCAAGTTCCTTATCTTCATAGAAAAGAGAGTGAAGGCTAATAAGGTTCATGTTTTAGATGACAAGCAATGACTGTAGTGGATTACAGCACTCTCCTTGGCCACATAATCAACTTGTTTGCAAAGTCCAGTGTTGACTGAGGTTAGGTTCAAGCCCATGTGTCATGCTCATTGCAGTATGTTTTAACCACAAAGCCTTAGACTGCTCTGGGGAAGAGAGGAGGAACATTTTTCATTCGAAGACATGCCATTGTGAAGAGGAGAATCCAAGATCAACTGGGCTGCAAAAAAATGTGACTCTTATATGGTAGAATGCAATAAGATGAGGGTGAAGTTGTGAGTCAGTTTTCATTTCAAAGCATGCAAATATTATTTAGAGAAGTGAGGATATTGTGTGTCTCCAGCCAATGCTTTTTCTGTATTTTACATGTAATACAAAACAGAGCACACAGTGATTTCAAGGCTCCCTTCTACAATGAGAAACAGCCTAGAGTTAGCTCCTTGTCCTCACTTCTGATAGGGCATCTTGAATTTGTTTGTATTACACATGGGGATGGGGTTTGCAGGAAGAGCTGTAGCTTGTTTCCAAAAGATGCCACAACCAAGTATCTGGACATTGTCCTTGAGCTGAAAAATTAGGCTTTAATAGTTTTCATGTAGAAGACAGAATGAGAGCTGATTCCCTACTTGATGTTTTAACTATGAGGGTATTGTATAGCAGGGCAACATATCTCAATAAACACATACGAGCTTATTTGCTGGGCTTATTAACAATTGCCCTGGAGAGACCAACAGCCTGGGGCTCATTATTTTTTAGGCTTGCTAAACGACTGATAAAGGTTTAACATTTACCTGTTGACAGTCTAAGGCAGAGCTCAGTGTGCTGGCTATTTTGGATCTTATTCATTACTCTGTCTATTACTACTTTGATTACCTGTTTCTAGGATTTCTCTTAAAATGTTTTGGATTTTGTATGGGCAGACAGATGCCTAAAATGTAGGCAGTGCAGTATGTAGATTAAAGGCAAATAAATATCTTCTTGGGTCTAGAAAGCCCTGAGAGCATCTGGTGGGGTCTGGAGAGGACTGGGTCTGGAAAAATCAGACTGGACAGATCTGGATTACTATCTATCTTGATGAAAGGCTGAGATAAAGCAAAGACTGACCCAAGGCCCTCAAGATCCGTGCTGCTATTCAAATTACTGAGCTGTTTTCCTCAGTATACTTTATCTCTGCCTCACAACATAGAGACTATCTTCCAGATGGTTCCTTCTGTGTTATGTTGTATGTTCAGCAACATGGATATTTTCCTGTGTGCTACCTTACCACAAAACTGGCACCAAGTACATCTTCCTACAAGTACAGCTGATAGTCAAAAAAAACCAAGGGGCCTCAATCCTAGTGGGAAAAAGCTGGATGTTGAAAAGAAATGAGCACAAGGTTTTCCTGAGCAGATCTTGTTTCTTAAAACTCTTTATTGACCTCTCTCCTTCAGTGAAGCCTTAAGGAAAGGCACAAAGTAGTATCCCCTTCCTTAGGTCAAGGGTTTGGTGTGGGTTTTTTGTTCTTTCTGTGGGTTTTTTAAAATTTTGTTTTGTTCTTAATAAAGGATGTTTGGCTGATGTGAGTTAGCACATGAGTTTTAGTGACTCTTTGCCAAGAATTTGTGCCTGCACAGTAGGCCTAACCCTGAGAATTTCTCTAATAAAATATGACTCACTTTGAATGAATCATTCACAATACTTCTGTTTGAAGGATTTTCACTGCAGATCACGATTTCCTCAAATATATTTGCTGTTTTTCTGGTTATTTTATAACACTGTCTAATGATTGTCAATATTTCTTTTTTTTTTCTTTTTTTTTTCTTTTTTTCTGTTGTACTTTTAAGACATACATATTCGTAATTTAAAACCTGTTGTTTGTTTGTGATTTTTCAGAAGGTCAGCCAAACATGACCTTATTCCCTTTCTTAAAACAAGATTTTCAAGTACTTTTATGTGCCTGTCTAGAATTCATTGTCTATCAGTGTTTCTGCCAATGAAAAAGCAAACTGGTCGTTTAAATAGTTCAAGGAAAAGTAAATATAAAAGCAGCATGTTGAAGTATGAATAATTTATTTAAAAATCCATACAAATGGTAGTATATTTTCACAGCTTTCCCATCTCAAAATGCAACACTATTTCCCAGTGTGTGTATTACGTCTACCAGGAAAGTAGAATTCACAAAGTTGGAAGGAGACAGCTATGATTCTGTCTTGCAGCTGATAATGGCATTTACACAGGCATTGCTGTAAAAATGAAACAGCTGAAAATGCTTTACCAAAGCATCTGAAATAACTGAAGAAACATTGCTGCTGATGATGAGTAGAGGGGTTAATTCTTCTGTTGGTGTAAATCAGTGTAGGTGGTAGATTTGTGCTGATTTACATTGGTAAAGCCCAAAAGATAGAGGGGATACAAGACAAACGAAAGATGCTATATTTATTTCGTAAGTGAAAAATACTTCATAACTCAGGCACATCGTTGGCATGAATAAGTTATGAAAAATCTTCACAGCCAAAAGAACATAATCATCCTTCATGTATAACAGATTTGTTTATTCTGTAAAGATTCATTTCAGTTGATTAATTATCAGTATCTGCTGATGGTGGAGGTAACAAGCCATCTCTGATGAGAGAATCATTTTAGGACATGCTCAGAATATTTTATCACCTAGGGCAAGTTGTATATGCTTAGAATATTTANCTATATTTTTCTTGGGTTTTTTTTAAAAGAGGGATAAAGAAAAAAAATAAAGCCCAGTAACAGTTGTGTTTGCATGTCAAGTGCTGAACTGTTCTGCTGCATTAAATCATTGTTATTCTGGACCAGTAAAAATTTGCATAAGTGCAGATGACAGCTCCTAACAATACCATCAAAATTATTTCACCATACACCAAATCCAACCAGTACAAGGCACACTGCACCCTCACTAGCCATTATTCTCACATGGAAGCTAACAAGATGGAGGTTTATCAAGAGGTAAATTGCCTTCTTTTTTCTGCAGTTTTATTTATTACGTAAAATAAATTGCAACTCCAAGTTAAAATACCAAAAGAGGGATTAGATCATCTCAATGCTGAAGTATTTATGAAGAGGGAAAAATTATAATAAAACTGTCAATCACTGCAAAATAAAAAGCAAAAGTAGATCAGATTTTTAATACATTATATTTATTTGCTATACATTAAGTTAACTTTAGTCACCAAAATACCTAGAATATAAAGTATTATCCCTAACAAGATAGATTGAAATCTGTTACTAAATCCTTTGAATAGACACACTACTTCAAACAGAGTTTACTCACAGAATAGACTAGGCATCATTTAACAACATTTGTAGGTCTTTAAATTGTATGTACAAATGTCTGCATGTGCTGAACTTGCATTATGTGCAAGAGGACAGCTGGATTTTGATTTGCCAAGACTTTACAGAAACTAATAGAACCTCTGCAGAGTTTTGTGCAAAGCACTGAGTTTCTCTTAGCTTCAACAAACTTACATGTTTGAAAATATAAACATTTGGTCATCTTGGAACTCAATGTTTTCTTTCATTCTCCAGCCAAAACCCATACTTTTTTATTTTCCATGGAGATAAAACATTTATTAAGTATTAATACACATTTCCAAAGGACCCACTGTGAGCAAGTCTTTTTCCACAAGCTGAAGAAAGATGATCTGGCTCAAAGTCCTCTAAAGCCAAATGGAGCTTTTCTATTAGTTTCAGTGCTTTGCTTTAAGTCAAAGACTATCATCTACCTCGGTATTTATGGCTCTGTTATCAGTGTGTGCCAGCTTTTGGTATTTGTTTTGTTAAAATGAGATGGATTGAGGCAAAAGTTCAAAAGGTTTTTAATTACTTACAAGATTGGAACCACTGATAGCAAGTGTGTTTACCTAGGGAAGATGGTAACTTCTAATTATTTGGAGTACTTTTTTTTTTTTTTAATTTCATTACCAAGAAATGCAGGTCACACTGCTTTTGTATGCATCTGGTCAAAAGTNGCTTTTGTATGCATCTGGTCAAAAGTCAGCTGGCATCCAGTTTCAACCAGGCCTGAGAAAAAAGTAGCACTCACAGAGGAATTATATTCCTCCACATTTTGTAAAAGAACAGCAGCCTGATAAAGAAAAAAGGCTTCTTATTGCTTCTACTGAAGAACTGACTGCACTGTAGTTTCATCTCTTGATTTCAAAGAATCCCTATCTAAAGAGGCACTAGGAAAGCCTAACAATGGGGAAAGACATCAACCCAGCTACTTATCTCTTCAAGCTCCAGAAGAACCCACAGGAGATCTAGGTTGATCTGCTCACATAGCTGCTTGCTTGGTAGACTGTTTCTCTCATCTTTTCATTTTTGCTGTTGTTTTTAGTTTGGTTGGAACCAGCCTTGGTAGGTGGGAGGAAACCATTGGGATCTGCAGTTTAATGAAGTAGACAAGGTATTTCTCAGGATGAGTTGTATGACCAGTGGTGACTCAGTAAAAATGAGTTGTGCAGCTTTTGTGTTTTTGTGTCTCAGAGCTTTTCTAGCCAGATGTCCACAATTTACATATCAGAAGGAGATTTTCAGGGCTTTCAAGTAAATTCCTAAAAGTTTAACTGAGACAGATGTTCTAGTAGTTTTGTCCACTATTTCTGTAGTTAGCAAGATTTTAACAACAGATACAGAAAATCCCCTTCTATGTTTGCTGAAATCAGTAGGAAAATTCCCATCTGGGATTATGATTTATCTTCTAATAGATTTTGTGGGTGGATAGAGGTTTATGAGGCAGTAAAGGATTCATCTTTTTTCTCCTTTTCCACTGCTTCTACTACAGCAACAGAGCTAATGACATGTGAGTCAGCAAAGTGTCCTTTTCCAGGGAAAGAAAGGAAAACTTGCAAAGGGGAAAAAAATGTTCATCTCTGCTGTGGTGAGGAGAACCGCTTTGTCATGTGCTGCATTCTTGTTTATATTAATACCAAGTGACTTGAGGTGCACATCACTGAAATGTTCATCACCTGGTAAGGGAATCCATTACCTTAGCTTTCTCCAGGAGCATCAGAGAAATAGTCATAAAATGCAACCCAAGGCCTGTGTGCTTTCCTCTTTTTCTAGAATATCCCTGTCAGTGCAGAGCGTATGCAATCACTGTGAGATTCATTACTAGATTCAGCCAGATAACACCCTAAATAAGTAGGGTGTATTTATTGAGAGAATACATGCACCTTTTGCTCCCAAGGTTTGATTACCCTTCTTGAATCCTCAGCCACAAATCAGATGCTAAGGTGATAACTAGGACTGAAGATGTACAGGTTGATTGTTCTTCCATTAGGGACTGGCACTTTTTTTGGTGAGAATCCTCATTTCCTTTTGCCTGTTTGAAACTGGGGTTTGTGACATCCACACAGAAGTTGACTCTAAAAAGCATTTGGAACTTCAGGAGAGGTGACTACATAATATTATGGCTCATTGGGGGAATTGTGTCTTTAGGAGACACCTAAAGAAGCCCATTAGTATTGTTATATTTTTTGGAAATTGATATAGAATAGCATTTTGCAGCAGCAACTCTTGTAGTGGATGAGACACATCTGTTAGGTTTCTTGACTCTGGGCGATTGCAAAATGCAATACTTACCTCCCACTCTATCAATCTTGTGTTGGGTCACAAATATGTCCCTAGGTATAT
>VZUA01088650.1:0-20522 GCA_013401035.1 Horornis vulcanius
AAAAAATCAGCAGGAAGACCCTAACCAAATGTAAAGATCAGGCTCATTTGAAGTTTCCAGACAAGTAAGATACCAGAAGAAAATTAAAGCCTGCACAGGAAGGAACATGTTCCAAAGTTAAAGGAGCAGCTGAAGAGAACAGGGCAGGCAGGGCCAGTTTCAAAGCTGAGGCGGGCACTGCTACGCTGTGAAGAGAATTCAGCCAGTCAGCACAAGGGCTGCGTGCTGCACTTGGAGCTATCGCAGGTAATTGAGCTGGAAATCCACATCAAAGCACTTGGAAAAGACAGAGACACGGTGGTGGGCCAGCTTAAGTGGTGTTGGCATAACCCCAATAACAACAACAACAAAAAGAGAGCACATTTTCACCAGATTTTGCACTGCATACAGAAAAAGACACCCATGCAGCCCCTGCTCTCAAAGCAGAGCAAGGCACGGCTGTTCAGTGACAGTGGCTGGGGAGCCACCAAATGCTGCTGTGAGCAGCAGCTTCAGGTCCTCACCCTCCTGAACCCACCTGCGACCACCCAGAGCCCTCCCAGAGAGGGGCACAGCCTGGCACACGGCCAGGGTCATGCCCTGAGCCTTTCCATCCTGCCATTCTCATGAGAAGGATCCTTCAAAAGAATAAACTGAGGACACCAAGAGGCTAGGAACACAACCCTGGGTCTTTCCAGAGGGAAAGGGAAAAGACAAGGGAGAATCAGCTTTAAGAAAATCCAGCTAAAAATCTTGAGGGTAATATAACGAGAAGCAGCCTGTATAGCTTCGTACAGAATAAAGCCTGCCAGACAAATTTAATTGCTTTATTTGTTCTTAGATAGAGTTACAGAGAGAGTGGATTAAAGGAACACAGAGGAGATCATATTTTCTGGACTTCAGGACAGCATCTGTGTCTCACAAAATCCTAATTGAAAAATTAATTCAAAAAGACTTGGGAAGGGGCAAGCACAGTACTGGAATTGAGAACTGGCTGCAGGACTGTAAACAAATGATGATGATAAACGGCACTGTACTGAGCTGAGGGGAGGTCATACTGAACAAATTCATTAATGACCTGGAATGAGGATTAAAGAGCACACCAACAAAATCTGATGATTGCATTAAAGCTCGATTGTGTCTGACGGATGCAAGGCTGCCCTAAGGTGAAGAGGACACGTCCAGCACCAGGATCCTGCTCCCAGATCCCTGGCAGGCAGCTCTGGCACGCTCCAGCCACAGCCGCCTGTCGTGCATCGCCCTCACCCCGAGCACACAGCCCTGCACAGACAGCTCCTTCCCCCGCTGGCCACCCTGAAATTACCAGAACCTTCTGCTGCCCAGGAGCCAAACGAGATCTGTGGCGGCAACACAGCCCTTGGCACAGGTCAGGAATGCAGGAGTGCACTGACAAGAGGAAGGCTGAGGCCTCCCATTCAAGCACAGCCAGGAAAAGAAAATCCCACCACTAAAAATAACACAAATGCCTTCAATCCCACCAAGTTATGTTTTCATGATCTCCCTGATACAGCTTAAAAAATTCTGGGGTTATGGATTAAAGTCTCTGATAAATCCATTTAGGACCAGACACTTCCTCTGCATGAACTTACTACATTCCAATCTTTATGACAGGGAGGAGAAAAGAAAAGAAAGAAACAAACAAAAACAAGAGATATGACCAAAAAAAATCCCAACCAAACAAACAACTTTTTGAAAAATTTTGAATAAAATTTTTAACAATAGAATTTGATAACACTGATCTTTAAAGGATGAAACAGATAATTTACTTTTTTTAAGTACAGCTGCTGATTTTCAGCTTTGGAAGCACTAAGGTTTAGCACTAGACTTTGAGTTTTATCAATAAGCTACAGGAAAAGATAAAGAATATGCAGGTAGAACAGCAGTTTTGGCTCCCTTCTGCAGCTTTCATGCCAGAGCTTTAAAACATATTTTTCCCAAATAACAGAACCTATCCATCATTTTTATTATCAGCCTGGATGCAGATCCAAGTTTCATCACTTGGTAAGTTAGAAAAACTCTCATTAGCATTTGTGTGTGTAGGGAGCCCATAAGAACACCTCATTAACTCATTAAAGAGGATTCTCACAGAGATTAGCTTCGTCAATCCTTCATTTAGCTACCAATCCATTCATGTGATGCTATTAAGCCCCTCATAAACAGCCAAGTACTTAGTAATACCCTGTAGGAGCTCAGGTTTGAACCCTACCCTGGTGCACACAGCCACTCTATTTGTGCTGCACCACTATGAAAATCACTGCAGCCCCAAAGGATCATTTAATTCCAAAAGACAAGATGTTGTACTAAGATGGGACACAATCACAGTACCCAATCCCTATGATTTCAAACCATTCTTAAACAAACCTTTCTCCACATCACATATTTGATGACATGACAAGAAACATGCACAGGCAAAAGAAAGGGTTACAATAATACAGTGCAGAGCAATTGCTGCTCATTGCCTGAATGGGGAAGCAGTCAGTGAGGAACCTCGCATCTCCCTCCCTTATTTCCAGATTTTTCTTCTTTTCCTTCCCTCTAACCCCTCTTCTGTTTATCACTGCTGTCACACCATCTGCAATCCACTTTCAATAAGCCACCTCTGCATAAACACCACATCTGCCTCTGCCAGGAGAGGCTCCCTCTCTCTTCTGGAACAGGCTTCCAGCACTGCTTTGGCTCACTACAGTCACAATGATGACAGAGAGGCAAGATCTGCCACTTCCACATATCAGACAGGTATTGTGTGTTGGTAAACAGCAATTGTCATCCAGATGGCCCGACAGCAGCTGCATTTTGCACTGGCCTTCAGATGCCACGGTGACAATTGCTCATGTAAGAACAAGAACATGAGCCCTTTGATTGCTGCCAAAGCATCTCCATTCCCTGCACTGCAGTCAGTGCTGCTTCCACACAGGGAGCTGTCAGAGGATTTCAGCCCATCTAAATTCATAACTTTAATACAGATGCAAAATTTTGTTTTCAAGCTGAATAATTCAAAGAACATTAATTCACTCCCATCTGCTTAAATGAAACAGATTTGTAAGATCCTAATTAGCTTGTATGTCCATGGTACCCGTTTTACCAAGAGCATTGGGTTGGTTTTGGCTGTGGCTCCACATAAAAGGCCCCACAACTCTTTACTGCAACTCACAAACATTCAACTCAGACCTAGCAACTGCTCTGTCACATCCAATCCACTTTGGAAAACATAAAATAATCTCTGTTACTGGAGGATAAACATGGCAACTTGCAGGATGTGCAGGGGAGGCCGAGCTGCCTGCCTGATCCCAGGCAGCTGCCTGAGACTGAAGCTGTGCAGTAAGTGGCTTTCCAGATTTCAGGAACTCAGACAAAATATGCTATTAATGGCACTTGGGGCTGGAGGGGGGAAATCCTGGAATGTAAAGTTTCAAGTCATTGTACATTGACAAAGAGGAGTAAACAACAAGAAAAACTTGCCCACAGTAAAGGATCTTGTGAAAGGGAACTCCACAGCTTGACAGTATCACAAGCACCCTAGGAATCTGGAGAATGAGATGGGAGAAACTGTGGGGAGACTGAAGTTAAAAACTGCACACTGCATGGTTCATTTTCCTGTAATTCCTTTTATTCATTGCTATAATCAACTTGACATGCAAAGCTGTTCCCAATTTACTGACAGCTTTTCAGCTGACATCTAGTTCTCAAGGTATTTTTTTTATATACTTAAATAGCTAATTATTCATTGCCTTAAACCAGGATATATAACAATGTCAGGAAATCATCTGTTCAAGTTATATCAAAAAGCCTTTGGGGATTAGTTCATCTCTTTTGTATGCTGCAGAAAACACTCACTTGTAAACAATTAAATCATCATTTGAAATCTGTCTACACTTTTAGCATCTCTGAATGTAGCCTGAAAAACCATAAACAAGTACCTTATTGTTGCATCTAGAACCCAGGGCTGAAAGGTTTTCCTCAACAGTATCTTATTTGGTGGAGGCTGAAGGCTGAATTTACAGGCTAATACAGGCTCTCTTTAAAACCTGAAATAAAACATCTAAATAAATTCAATAGCTGCTTAAGGAGATCAGAGTTACACTATTCTCAGGTTATGCTGAGAGACGAAGACATGCCACAAGGATATCAACACATTTTGGCTCAGAGGCACTTGACCTCCATGTAACAGACATGGCTGACAGATAAGAAGCATTTAAATTTAGCCATAAAGGCCCAGACTTTGGCCTGAATGTATAGCAATCAAACATCAGAGTACCCTGTTTCAAGATGCAAAGCTCCTGCATAACACACATTAGAAGAGACTGAGGGACATCACTGGAGCAGAAGCACTTAAAACTGGTCTTAGATTCCTGTTTGAAATTAGTCTCTTTCCTTTTGGTCTCCTACTGATTCCTCGACTGCATTTTTAAGGGTTGCAGCTTTGTGGAATGCAAACACAATGTAAGCAGAACATCCCATAGGAAGAAGCTCCTTTCTCAGTCTGTCTTGGGCTGAGCACTGTAGCAGAAAGTTACTGAGCCTGGACAGTGCTCCTTTGCACATCTCGTTACAGCTGTGCAGATGCAGTCTGAGAGCTTCCATCACTCCCCCTTGAAACAGAGCAGTAGTATTCCACTACCCAGTGTTCCTTCATTTTGAAGATTTGCTTGGGTAAATATATATTTTACCAATACATTGGTCACTCAAGGTTTTCATTACAGAGTTAACCCCTATGCTCAGGAATTTAACTCTCTATTTCTCTGAATCAAAAGCCTGTAAAAGTATTGAAATGAAAGGCAAACTTGCTGTTATTGCTTCACCACTAATTGTGTGATTTTGTGGCTTTAGTACCTTGATAAATGTTTGGCTAATTCATTTGAATCACTGTAGCCATATCCTTTTTATGATATAATTGCTGACCCAGTCAAGAGAACAAAACAAAACAAATTATTTTCTTATGGAATGAAAGCCAAGTAGGTCCTTGTGAAACTACAACTTCCTTTCAGTTAGTGGAAGAAAACACAGCATTCATAAGAGCACAGAGACAGAGGGGAAGCAGACAGCACATCATTGTTTCAGAGAGGAACTCCTCCATGGCCAAGAAATCCGCTGAGATGGGATCACTCAGGCACAGAGCCCTCACCCCTCTGGCACTCAGGGTGCCTCTGGCCACAAAAATGGGCCATGGGAACTTTCTGCCAGCAAGTGAGCACCCAGATCTGGGACAGTTTGTTACTATGGTGGAAGTCAAAAATATGACAAGACAGGAATGACTTTTACAGATTTCAAGGGTGTTTTCCAACATCTTGAGTCCTCAGCTGCACAGAAAAACTCACGTAGAACTAAAGGCAGAATGGATAAAGCCAGTTCATCCTGAGTGCCCAGAGGAGAGGTTTGGGTTTATTGTTTGTTTCTTTACATTTGTTTGGTTTGTGGGTTTTGTTTGTTTGCTTATTTGATTTTTAACTAAAACAGAGGAGTACATACTTCAGTTTCTGACATGGTACCTTCAAGTGAATCAAAACGGTAAACTAGTGGGAAGTTGAAGGCAGGTTCTCACCCAAGCATAAGGAAAAGTTTCCTACTTGCTGGAACAAACCAGAACTTCTGAGAAAAGTGAAGACTGATCATCCAGGCTTAGTTAAAAAAAAAAAATACAAGAAATTGCTACGCCTACAACATCTCTTTTCTTGAAAATACCATCACTGATCTCAAGCATACATAAACACTGCTGCTCTGTCAGAGGCAGATAATTTACTGAACATTACATTGCTAATGGCAATATTATACAAGACACAAGTGTTTCAGACAAAAAAAATAAATCTGAACTAGGTATTTCTCATTCTAACAATTCTGCAACTGACAGGTGACTGCTGGGCTGCAGATAGGAAATTCAGTTTTATCTAAGAGGAAACACACCTCAGCTCATTCTTTTGGTAGCTTCTGAGAGCCACAGCTCCTTCAAGTAAGGTCAATGCATATCAAACACACCTCAAGCTATAAATAACAAGATTCCTGTATTTGAAAAATAATGCAGTTTTTCAACATTATCTTCCTCCTAGAGTAATTATATTCTTAGAGAGGTAACAAGTTTTGAAATACAAAATTTCCACAGCAAAATCCGTCAATGTAGTCAACAGCATCCAGTTCTTTCTAAGGCAATGGCTTTATTTGTTTTAAAGAGTCTACCAATAACCCTTAAAAAAAATCTAATGTATTTGTATCATTTTGATTGAAAACAAGCTGAAAATTTCAGGGGAAATAAACCATAAGTCTATTTATGAGGAGCTAATGCTCCTGCCCTATCATGCACGTATGTTTGAGTTGACACTGCTCATGCCTATCACGTACCATATCTGTACCGTATCAGAATCTGACTCTGGGGATGTTTTTAATTTGAATTTAAAAAGAGCAAGTCACCACATCTGACTTTGGAAAGGGCATAAGGGGTAGGTTTGTAAAAAAAGGAATGATCAAAATAGCAATCACTGGCATTTTAAACAGATGTCTTTGAAAGCAACCAAACACATCCTTTCCATCCATTCATTCATTCATTCCCTAATGGCCAGGGGAAAGCCTGTCCCCCTGAAGCACAGCTCATACTACCTGAAGACAAGGCTTTCTCATTAAACAAGAAATACCATTGTTCTAAGCCATGCAGAAACTTAATGCACAGCCCTTCTGATCTGTTTTAATGGACTGAAGGTAAAGAAACTTCATGACCTTCTTCAACATGTGCTGATCAGGATCTTTAAATAGTAATGGATGGGCCTGATCCTCAAGTTCTGCTAAAAAAGACAGCTCATTTCTGAAAAAGGAAGCAAGGAAATGAGCCTCTGAATTTTTGATTGCTGGCTGAGGAAGAGTAATACACAAAGGCCTAAAAAGGAGGAGTTACAATGCTGAAGTGAGATGACTCAGAGTGCTGCAAAAAAGAGCTAAAACCTGCAGACAGCCCTCAGGAGGACAGGAGCAGAGGCCAGGGTGGTCTGGCTCACACCAATCCTGGCCATGATTTTCTGGAAGTAATGAAAGATCCAGATGAGAGGATCACCAATGAGGAGATAAAAATACCATAAAGTAAGGTTTGAAACATGGAATTAATAAGTACTTCACTGCAGCAGAAAGGAAGCATTACTCTCCATGAACACTGGGACTCATTCACTCAAACACTGATGTGCTCAGCACTACTCCAATACAACCAAAATGCCTCTTTACCATCAAGAGGTTTAAATCCTTTACTCTGTTTATACTCACAGATATGGAAGACTCTATTTCAGAGAATTACTCTGCAGCAAGTGACCACTGAAGATGTCCACACCCTTCCCACCAGGAGACACATTGCAATGTTTTTTTTTGACCAATGCTCTCACAAAACTTCAGATGGATTGGATTATTTTCCTTCCTATTCTGCATCACAACGGTTGTGAAAACCTTCCTCTGAATTTACCAGAGCAAGTCCTTTACACCTTCAATAACTTAAGCCTAAATTTCTCATGAAAAATTAAAAATGAAATTTTAAGAGAGACCTCTACACTCAGTAACATGAGTTGATCACCTACTCAGAAGCCAAAAAAGTGTATTTTTTTAAATGCTTAACACTTTATAAATCCATTTAACTACTCAGTAACTTTGCCTTTTGTATTAATTTCTCCAAAATCCCCTTTCTTGCTGCATGGGATGTAAGAGCAATTAGAATGCTGTTTCCTTTCACATATACATCCTGGTAAGAAAACAATGCCATATAAATCAGACTTTTACTGAACTGGGAGATTATTATATCACTTAACAGCAATCTACTACTAACTAATTCCTTCCAGTTTAGAGCCAAGTATGCCAGATGATGATGTCTAAGGAAAAGAAAAATATCAGGCCATGAATAAACTCTACTGGCAATTCAAGTACAGGTCTTGAAGGCAAATCCTTCGTCCTGCACAATCAGTCCTTGTTAATGGCAAGGCAGAGAGCTCTGAGAATGCAAACACTCGCTGTGCTGGCATCCTATAACATTGGCACCAGGGCTCTAACTTTGTTATTTCCCCGAGGAGCAGCAATTTTCTTTGTGCAGCAGCAAGGCAGTGTGTCTTTCCAAGGGTGCCTTGCAGCCAAGTTTTACACTTTGGTGAAAGAAGGCCATTGAGTGTGGCTGCCAGCAGGCACCCAGAGCTCCGGCGGTGTCCCAGGGACACAGGGCACAGACAGGGCTCCCTGTCAGGCTGCCCTCACCTGTGACACCAGGGGGACACTTAACACCTGGGATTATTACAGAGGGAGGCGGCCAAACTAAACGAATAATGATTATGAGCTTTTAAAAGCAGTTATGAATGTTGCGGGGCCTTGCATTTCTTTTCCTTGGAGAAAAAATCACTTGACTAAAGCCCAAAGAAAGCTGGGACTGACTCCTGAAATTAGCAGCTACCCAAGAGAGCCAGCCCTCAAAATGCAGCTGAGACAGGGCTAACCTGAGACACCAGCTGAACATCTGCCAGAACGTCTCTGTTTACACACCATTTTGTCTGTAGTTCTTGCAAAATACTAGCCAAAATTTTTCTCTTTTCACTGCATGAAACAATGGAGGTATTTGCTTTTCAATTTTTAGGAGGCCACCAACAGTTTTAGTGTAACCATAACATTTTGAATAGTATTTTCCAAGTTCTTTGTAATGGACGCACAGACACAGTCAAGCCCACTGAAATTCACAATATAAAGCAGACACATGTACAAGGTACACCAGATCTAGCATTTTGCACCACAGTATATTTAAACGTTTCTGAGCTGACATCAGACGCTGCTTAAATTCCATCCAGATAATGGATTGATAGGAGCACCTACAGCTCAAAGTTCTGAGCAACTTCTGCGTCAAGAACAAGTTGCAAAGAGCAGTGGAAGGTAACTAGACGTGTTCAGGGCAGGAGTGGAAGCAATCTGCACTAATGCAGGAGTGTGGGGAAGGAGAGCCCTTCTGCACTGCTCTGCTCCCAAAGGAACCAAAGGGAAGGCCAGTCTAGTCAGCCAACCAAGTGTTGGTCTCGTGCTTAAAAATATAAACAAGTGCAAAACAAAACAGTGGTGTTAGGGAAGCAACCTAATTTACAAGTCTTTTTTACTGTCAGGTGTTAATATCAGTATGAGCAGAAGTCTGAAGTATGCCATCACAGAGTATTCTGAAAGTGACAAAAAGATCTCCAGTTAAAAAGAAGCAAAGCCCTCCTGCACCTTAATATGTAAGGTAAAAGCTCTTTACTTTGCTTCATACAAAACTAACAGAACGAAGATGATCACTTACAGACTATCAATTAACATGTTCTTATTCATATCCTCCCAACAGCAGCCAACAGCTGGCAGCCAGTGGTACCACTTGTCACAGATGACCTGTACACCATGGTCACTTCAACCATGAAGCCAGCAGGAGCCATACAGATGGTCCTTAAAATATTCCATACACTGTCATTGAAAATTGTGGCCAAGAGCAATTTGAATTGTGTAGCTTACAAAATCACAACAGCCTGCCCATGTATCAGTAAATAACAAGGATAAGCAACTTATTAATAACTTAAAGCAACCTACACAGAGTGCTTAGCAGGAGAGGACTTGTTTGGGATTTCTGCAGGGTGTATTCAGGCATTTCTGCCTAACATAGCTTTTATGTCAGAGAGGTAACACAGTAGAGTTTACTGAACTTAATTTATGCTCACTATGCAAACCACAGCCAGCTGTGAATTTAATAAATCCTTCTTGCAATAATAATTTCACTTCAAGCATGAAAGTCGTAGTTGCACTTTCAGGCTAAGTCAGCTGATTTAGAAAAAAGGAGGGGAGGGTTAGGATAATAGTGTTAATAGTGTTTAGGTGATGAAGTTGAAAACATGAGGAACTGAGTAGCTCCTACAAAGCAGGTCTGCTTCTCTTTGCAGCTGTCCCCAGCAGAATCTCCTGTGGAAGAGCCCAAGCCATGGGCCGGGGCTCTGACCCCAGCCAGGCTGGGACACCAGGCCTGGCAACCCAGAGAGACATGACTGGGTTTTGGTAAAGATGCATGCACACACACAAAATGAACTGCTGACCTTGTTCAAAATCTTGGACACACCCTCCCATCACCATTTTAGAGCCAGCCAGCAGCTCCAGTTTTCCATTCACTTGGCAAACAGACGTGAATTTTTCCAAACTGCTGAGACTACCTGCAAGGGCTAAAGGTAGTACTACCCGCAGATAATGTGGACAGAGAGGTGTCTTCTTTGATGAAAAGAAAACATGGATCCAGACAAATGAGGGCAGATTCATGCTGCCAAGAGATGAGGTCTTGATTTCTTATTGTAGATATGCCACCAACGCTTCGTGAGGCCTCGGGCTTACCTTTCATTTCCTCATCAGAAGTGGCAGCACATTCATACACATTTACCAGGCATTACACTGGTACTGAGGTCAAAGAAAATCAGCAAACTTTTTACCAGATCATCTTACAGATTTCCAGCATTACTATCAAGTGGATTACTCTAACCTAATCCAATTTAAAACAATTTGGTGGGGAAAAAGCCCTCAGATATTTTAAATTGATACTACAGCCCAACCTCAGCAAAATATCATGGGGGTACCTCCTTTGCCTGAGGGCTCTCACCTTTCAGAGTTCAAACGCTCACCACAAAAAACAGGTGTGACAGCATTTCAAAAAAGGCTGCAATCCCGTTTTCTTGTCAAGCTGCAATCTGTAGTTTGCAACAGAGCAACTGAAATGACAAAAATTACTTCTGTGATAATCTCTGCATTTATCTTCTTTTTCAAAATCATGTAATGTGGCTTTACCCTAAAGGGATGACACCTGAAAGGAATATAATCATAACTCCTCATTGGCCTATTAAATCAAATCTGTAGGGAAACAAAAGTTAGCAATAAAAAATTAACTTAATTCCTACTTAAAGTTGGGTGGAAATTTCACTGTATTGATTGAAGTGCCAAGCCCTTGCTCCCTGCCTCAGTAAACTGTGTTCCATTGAAGCAATGTTGTGGAAATGAACCAAGCTCTAGCACTGCTGCTGCTCAGACAGTACCAGCCCCAGCTCCCTGCAGCTGATATCCACCCCAAGGTGCCTTGGCCTGTGTTCTCATTGCCTTCCTAGCCCCAGCACTTGCACCTATCCCAAACCCAAACTGCATAAATCAGGCACCCAGATCCCATACATGGCAGCATTTGGTTGTTGTTGTTTAAACTCTGTTTGTAAAATGGAGCAGTAAAACCTCTCGCAGGTAATGCTGGCAGGCTACTAAGTGGGAAATTGTATGTGAGAAAAAGGGGATCCCAACATGATGTAAGTAGGAAACAGTGGTGATCCCAATGAAGGGAACTGTCCCATGGAAGGACACACAGTTGAGGTTTCCAAAAGGAGCCAACTTCACTCAAAACTAATGGCATCTGCATGCCAAAGTGTCAAACACTCTTCTAAATTACAAGCGTTAACAAATATTTAACTGAGACATAACTAAGAAGTGGCAAATGCCCTCTGGATGGTGCCAGAGATCTGCACTCTATTGAAGCTCTTGAAAATTGTGGGTAGTTGCACCCATAATGAAGTGGGTTCCACATATGCACCCCAAGAATCCCAAAGCTCAGCTTGGGAGCAGTCTTCACTTTAAATGATGAATCTTGACTGCCTAGCATCACATTTCAACAGAAATCAATTGGAGACAACAGATGAGTGAGAGAAAAATATAAAATAAAATACACTATTTGCT
The DNA here is from genome assembly GCA_013401035.1 of Horornis vulcanius. Lineage (NCBI taxonomy): Eukaryota > Metazoa > Chordata > Aves > Passeriformes > Scotocercidae > Horornis > Horornis vulcanius. The sequence goes on from VZUA01088650.1 coordinate 11,707, forward strand.
TCTCACATGTGATGTTGGTTCATCCTTGCCAATAAAAACAGCTGAGATGCTCCTAATTGTGTCTATCTAACCACTGACCTTTAAAAGAAAAAGTCACTTCAATTTAGAACACTCAAAATTCCTGAAAAATAAAATAAAATAAATTTGCTCTGTCAACAGAGGACATGTCATCACAACAAGCAGATATATAATGCCATAGGCATCAGCAGCAGCAAATTATTTTCAGCACACAAACTACACAGATTATCTGAGCAATGATTTATGCTAAGCTGTGAGGTGCTGAACGTACACCATGGATGATGTTCTGAGCTGGCCAACTTCAGCCACTACAGGAATGTAAACCACCCCTCAGCAAAACCCAACACACAGAGCAACCCTGCTCATGTTTACAGGACAGCAGACATTTCCACAGCACCCTGGCTGTGTTCAGCCCTGGCCTCACTGCAGCACACATCTGTACAACAATAACAACTTTCTTAAAACGATGTAGCCCAGTACAATGACATATGTTAAATATAGCCATGAGAGAGCTGGGAGCAGAAATCCATGAATAACTGTATTGATTGCAGTAAAGAAAACCTGGACGTATCTGGAGCGGAGACATTTCCTGATGAAATTCTTTCCATTTGGTAAAAACACAGACATTGTCTTATACCTTTCCACACACTAGAAGAGTAAAACAAAACTCCAGACACTACTGTTAAGAGTTCAAGTATCTGCTCAACTATTGTTTCAGTCAGGAATAGAATACGGATCTTCTAGCACAAAGAAAATCTAATGCTTTGAAATTAACCACAATTCTTAACATCAAACATTAAGTTGGAAAATTTGATTTTAGTTCTGTGAAAAATCTAGATAAAATTTCTCTAATATTTTCTATGCTTTCACTTCAGGAGATAAAGAATTTACTCTAATGCCCACATTATCCCACACGTATAGCCACTTCCAGGTACTGTATATACAGACGATATTGTAAGTGATGGGAGAGTACAACATAACAACTCTAAGAGGGTGGCAGAGCAGTAGTGCCTCTTCTGGTCCCTAGTTCTTTAAAAGCTTACACTGACTTTTCACACATGAAAGTGCATTTTCCACTGTTAACTGCTTTGTTAATAAATAAATAAAAGCCAGATATTCTACACTGACTGTCCAATCTGTATGTGTAATTCTTCAAGACTAAGGTTGATTTTACTAACCCTGAAAATTCAGGCAGTTACTTTATGCAAGTACTACTGGTTTCAAGAATTTGCCCTATTTCCCAACAAACGTTAGGAAACTTCCCCAGAGACAACTCTGCCCCTCTGAAAGGCAGGAGCAGCACTTCTGAGATCCCCTCTTGGGGGGCCGTGGCAGTAACTTGCCTGGCACGTTATCCCTTAACACTCCTAACTTTGTGTGCTGCTGGTCCCAGTTTGTGCGCTACAGAAGATGACAGGAGCCAGTGCTGGGTAGCTGCTGGGCCATTTTGTGCCATTTTATGGCCAGCAGGCAGCACCAGAGCAAACAGGAACTGGCTCAGCCACGGCCCAGCCTCGGGTGCAGGGAGCCACGAGCACCCAGCAAAGCTGGGCTGGGGCTCTGCACAGAAACCCCAAAGGGGAAGCGCCGCAGCAGCGAGAGTGCCGTGCACAGCTGGCATTCAGGGGGAAGAACTAACACCAAGAGTGCTTAGAAGAGGAGGAACAGCGATAACAGGCAGGGAAAGGGAGGAAGAGATAGAGATAGTAAGTTTAAAAGTGGGAAGCTGAGAAAGGTTTTTACAGGAAGTGCAGATGGGAGCTCGTTCTCTTGAGCATCTACCTGTCTGCAGGGGCTGGCAGAACATAGTGAAGCACCCAACGCTAGCATCATCTCCATGACAGGCACTCCAGCAAAAATAAAATCTTTCTCTTCCTGAAAGCTTAAGCTCTGCCCTGAAACATAATCCTCTGCTGTTTGCTTTTCTGCTCGTCTCCTTCCATCAATCATTTCAAGCGCTAGGAACCCACAGTCCTTGCTGTACCCAACACAGTTTTCATTAACAATACCTCTGCCACCTATCCAAAAGGTCAGAATTTCAAAATCTGCATTGTAGGACGTATCTAAATTCCCTTTTTAAAAAAAGGCCAACAAACATGTAATGAACATGCAATAATCTATATAGCTGCTATCAATTTATCAAATTTCCTCAGGGAATCCTCTGCATAACATTTAGAATCCTTCAGCACAAGACTTTCAGCCATGCATAAATTAGATTTGCAGTGAAAAACTGTACAAGAAACCCATTCTTTTCTCAACAGGCAGGTGAAACAGCAATGTTCTAGCATAGAACAGCTCCCCTATACCCAATAAAACTCTTGCCTTGTCATTTACTCACATTTAGATGTTCATCTTTCTGTTACCTAAGCAGCAGCATGGATGGCTGCTGTCACAGTAACCCACACTGAGTAAAACAGAGATTTTAAGCAGGTAAGCAATGCTGAAATTATTTTCAAACAACTAAGTAAGGAAACACGAGTAGTGCATCCTGACTGGGAGCTCTGGATCATCACCTTATAGACAAGCTTGCAGCAACTGAGAAATCAACACCAATACAATGATAGCTCATAACAACTAATTACTGCAAGACAGAAAGTGCTTGCAATCACCAGAGAATGTGTGCAGGAGAGCACAAATGAAAGCAGCAAGTGTGCAGGACACACAGCCTTTTTACTTCAGATGAGCCTGGCAAAAAAAAAAATGACAAAGACAAAGATGAAGACAGAGGCTACTCACATTGTTATCAAAGCCCAGTTTAATTTATTTTTCCATCCATTATACCTAGAATATTTGCACAGAAAAAAGCAAATTTATTTCTTTTTCCAAAGCTTTTGTTCTCTCTGCTCACACACATGCACGTGAGACAGTGTTTAATGCCTGTTCTTCCCTGGAAGCTCGTGCTCCAAGGAGCCCCCTGCCTGAGCAGAGCTGCTGAGGGATGTGATGCTCAGCTGCCCTGACCCTGCAGGGCAGGTGTCCTGCTGCTGGAACTGCCAGGAGCAGCTGCACTGGGGTCACTGGCACAGCCTGCCCAAGGCAGGTGCACACAGGTGGAATTCTGATGGGCTCCCCACCACTCCCCTGCACTGCCAGGCTTTGCAATGTCCAATTTTAACAGGGCTGGCTGCTTCTGGGGCACTGCAAGTGAGCCAGTATTTATAACTGTGATCTCACAAGATGACTGAAGTGTCACATCCCAAGCAGTGCCTGCAAAAAACTCCGAATGCAGATCAGGCCACAGCGTCCAGAGATTCCTGAGAGGGTAAAGCTGTGCTGCCCCATCACACAAACCCATCTGGCAGGATCTTGAAATAAATTCTAATACAAGTTTCTCCCTGACAGCATCCACACCAGGCCTCTTGCTCTCCAGAGAAACAAAACAGGCATTTTTGTATGGAAACATTCTGCTCCTTTACCTCCTGAAGGCTTTGAAATCACACACACTTATTAGTTATTCCATGCAGGCGTGTGAACCTTTGCACTCGGATGTTGAAGGAAAAATTTATCCTTGACATAAAAATCAATCACATTAACAGTGCAACTTTCTAAACTCCTGCAGGTTCACTCCAAAGAGAGCACTAACTCTTTTTTTAACTTTGAATGAGTCAGATAAAGTCTCTACTCGGGGCTTTGTTTGTAGGAATTAAATATTTATGTGAGATCCCTGAGAATTTTATGTAACGGCATTTAGCAGAAAATTAATGTTCCCAGCCAATTTTTATTTGAATTTGTATTCAATACCACAGCATTTTCTGATGGTATTGTATTGTAGCAACTGTTTCAGAGCTCCCAAACTTGTTCGCTTCCAAACTAGGAAAATTTGGCAAATTGATCAGAACTTAGGAGATACTTAAAACAAAAGGATAAATGGCAGTGGGAAAAGTTTGACAAGCTGATGAATAATTAGAAAGCTAAAGGAAGAACATCCTAGCAGAAAATTATTCCTCACAGAGTAATAAGCCTCTATGAGATAAAATTCAATTTTTAAAAGGTTACCATCCCTGCAGTTCATGGATTGGTTTATCTACAATAGTTAGGAAACTGGGGCATTTTGTTGCCAACACAACATTTCTGAAAGCAGCAAACAGCAACATGTACCAAATCATGTCTGTAAATCAATCTGCTGGGAGACAAGAAATGCTAAATGCATCAAAGCTCCTAGTAAATAGTATGCTGTGGAATATCTCTTCAAGAATGGATGCAAACAGAGTAACAGAGCTCTGAAGACAAACTGGTAGCAATGTAAAGGTAAACCCCACAAAGCACAATTTCAGGACATAATAATAAAGCTCTAAGAGTCTTGCCATCAAATCCAACAGGTTTGAATAGAAAGCAAGCAGCCTGCCTCTGATATTAGCTCCACAAAAGTACTAGGACCAATTACATTTGTTAAAATAGCAAAATAGTCATTTGGAAGAGGCATTTTCCTGAACCATTTAGATGCAGGGAGGAAGAGAAGAAAAACTGAAAATCTGGAAGCGTGTGGAAAGCTGCAGCTAAACATTTCTTTTGTAACAAACTGCAGTTCCCTAAGTCAAATAGATATTTATGTGTAAAGCTGCCTTCAAACCAGAAGCACATTCTCCTCTCTGGGTTTGTTTGCTTTGCCTTTTTTACAATGCAGACTATCGTTACGTGTTACACAAAAGCCCCTGAAAAACCCCACTGGGAGTGGGGGCCTCTCTGTGCTGAAACATATAGTAAAAAATAACATTCCTGCTTCAAAGAAAACTTACAAGATCCAAAGAGACTAAAGACTCCATCCAGAAAGAAAATGAGGCACGGAGGCCACCAAAGGCCACAAAAAAAGGTCAGCAAGAATAAAACTTCCGAGTTCTGTCCCCTTGTATGCAGTATTACCCCTGCAGAGTCAAGAGGTCTCCCAGCATGGACTGATCTTCCTCCCACTCCCAGTAATAAACTGCAACATCCTCTGAAGTCAGGAGGAGACACAGGACAATGAGGGAAGCTACTCTTGCACTGTGCAGAACAAAAGTCATCCCTATAGGCTCTGCCTCACAAGGCTTAAGTGTAGAGTTCACTTCTCTACAGGAACCAAAACAAAGATCACTCTATATTTAATTTAACTGAGGTGAAGTTACTCAAGAGGTGCTGGACAACTCCACTGAGGTCTAAACTGCAACTTGTAACATTAATTTGAAATTCTTGCTAGAACTCAGAAATTCAAGGTTTATTAAATTATCAATGCTTTAGTAATCAAAAAATAATTCAGGCTATGAATTAATTTGAAATTATAAAACTAGAGACTCTTCATATAGTATTAATTCATCCATCTTTGCATGATTTATCATGAATAGTGATTGGCTCATTATATATTCTTACCCTAAGATACATTTTAAATATGGTTTAAAATTCTAAAGACAGCATTACCAACTGAAATGTGGCAGCAAGAACTAATTTAAATAGAGAACAAATAATGAATACAGTGATAGTTTCTGAAAAAGTGCCAGATGACAAAGAAAAACAAACAAGGTCAGCACCTCAGTTGCTATGTCATCTCGTATTTCTCCAAGTTTACTACAGGACTTAATTTGGAGCATAAAATAATATGCTCTTCTAACTGCAAACATGCTTTACTTCCTGAGAGAAGGCTCAGAGGTCATTGCACATTACATTTTGCTGTCATATCTGTTCTTTCAATTTTTTTCAAGCTGAAAAGATGGCAACAGGAACTACAGGTGCATAAGAGTTACTCTGTGCATAGCTCCTGTAAGGTTTTAACTGGCATCACCCCTCCATCCAAGGGGGTGCTTCTCATAAGTTACCTCAGCTGAGGTTACAAAGTTCTGTCAAATATCACTCAACCATGAGATGCTCCAATCACTCCTTACCAAGAGGACACTCAGTCCTTTCTTCATGATGACATGCCCTGTCTGCTACTGAGAAGCAACCGATACAAACAGGGAAAACACTTCTACAGATCTCTTGAAAGTAGAGGAAGAGAAAGCAAGCCAAGAAAGGAGGATCAGCTATTTATTTGACAAAGAGATTTTTAATACAGCTTTTAAAATAAAGTTATCATCTTGGCGATAAAAAGAAGTGCTACCAATCTTATTCCAGGTTTTAGAACCTCAAAGGAAACTCTCAACAAATAAATGCATTGCAACAAAAAAACTGGGTAATTTATTTTGATTATTTATTTACAATCTTTCAGGCAATGCCCAATCATAGCAGGATGCTGCTTGTCACTGTCTGACAACTTTCTCTAGCATGTCCTGTCAACAGCTCTGGAATGGAATTGCTCATTACTACCCTGCAGACTCATCATTCCTCACCTCTTTATCATCTATTTTGCTGATAACTTCTAGAAGACCAGAGAGAACTCATTTTCCCTTGCAGAAACTAAACTGTTTATGCAAACCAAACTCCTGATGACACAAACATAAACACTGGGGGGAAAAATACAGAAATTGGCAAAAGATGGGAAGAATCCCACTGCAACCTCTATAACCAAAGAGACTGCAAATAAATACAAGGTATCAGACTCTTATGCTGTTAGAAAGGTCAGTAGATTATCAACATTTGTTTTAGATAAAGACAGACTACTTCCCTTTCCAAATCTTTACTTTATTGTGCTTTCTCTTCCAGCTATAAAAGAAAAATTTGTGCCAATTATGTACTTTGTCGTGGAATGAATATGAAACAAAACTTAGTTGGCAGTTTTTTGTTATAAATATCAAAAAAGAAAAGTTTCAAAAAGGCAAAAAACAAGTAGCAGGCAGACACCACTTCTCAAATAACAGAGTAGGAAAATTTAAAGTTCCTTAAAAAAAACCTGAAGGCTTTACACAGCTTTAACCTGAAATCAAATGTGACAAGAGCTTTTGGATGTGCTGCAAGAGACTAATAGCAACAATTTTGTTAAGAATAAAAAGCTGGTTTGTCACAGCAGCACAACTCTGTTCACAGCCTATACCTCCAAACACCTGAGCTGCGTATGAATACAAATTTCATCTTGTTATTTGTTGAAGTTCCTTTTCCTCCAGATTCACTCTCCACGGATTTAGCGTCCTTGTCTTCCTCTATGCAACAAAACAATGCTCACTGGGAATCTAAAGCTGCTTCATGCAGCATCAAAGTCTCACATCAATCTTTTTATACAGCAGCTGGGATGGGCTGACACCCTACTGCCTTTCAGGGAGAGCATTCACCCTTTGATCTCCAGCTTCACATAGCAAGAAATCTCCTCCACCATATAGATATGCATATATTATGCACATAAACATACCTATGTATGTATATGCATATATAAGTAAGGGTGGCTGATTTGTGCCCAAATGGGGTACAGGGGAGCATTTATTCTAAGTGCATTTGTTTATACCACATTTGAGACAAGCGCATTTCATAAGCAGGGAGAAAACTCCATAAATGCTTTGCATTGGCAAAAGAAGCCTAAACATCAGCTCAGGACATTGGTGCATCTGCCACGGTGTAAATGTCACAGCACACTGCACTGCCTTAGCTTAGGGCAGAGCTTGTATTGCCTCTTCAGCCGTGTGCACCAGAACTGAACCTGAGTTTGAGTAAGAAACGTTAAAGCAAACATCAACCTGAGCTTAGAGAACAAAATGTCAACTTGGTGAAAAGCTCCAGGTGACTTTGACTGCAGTCAGTCACTACCAATCACTACTAAATATTTCAGGCCTAACAGCTGTGACAGGACTTTATAACTCAAAGGACAAATGCTGGAGCAAACAAGCCTTAGGTGAAATCTTAACTCCTTCAAAGTAATAGGTTGGACTTGATGATCTCAAAGGTCTTTTCCAACCTAGTTAATTCTGTGATTCTGTGATTTCATAATTGGGAATTTTGCCAGCAACTTCAGTGGAGTTGAGAATTCACCACAAATTTGATGCTACATATTAAAGGGTAACAGGCATTGTCATTTTATTTTAACTCATAAGAGATCTTGAAAAGATAGAAATTAGAAATATCAAGCACAGCATCCTTGAGCCCAGCTAACAGAAAAATTAGCACCACATAAAGCTTCTGCACAGTGATGTGGATGAATCACGTACAAATGTATCAAGAACAGTACCTCACCTACAGCCTGGGCTCCACTACCTGTCAGCCTTTGATATTCCAAGAGACCACAAGCACAGACACATCCCACTAAGGCCAGAACATTACCCTGTGATACCTCTACTAACTTCCAACTCCCCTAGAGACTCCAGTCTTCATTGAAGAGAATTCAACATCAGAAAATTCAGTTTTCCTAAGAAATTTCTTCTGCATTTAATTGCTTTTACTGTTAATACAGTTTACAGTATTTCAAACACTGTTTGCAACCTTCCCGTTAAGCCATACTATATTATGTATATGCCATCATTGTAGGGCACAAACTGCAGTGCTCTTTGAAAAGATCAACGTTGATAACCCCTCATTCATATTATTCAATATCTGAAGACTGTGAGTTCATATCAAACACGAAGCATTTGCCAGGGTCCCTTGCTGCACAAATAAAAGCTACATGCCAGAAACACATTTCCAGAGGCAATATGCTAAGCACCAGCTACAAAGACACTACAGAGTGTGCAAGTGCATAATGTGAATTTCTACAACCACTTTCTTTTGCTATTGATCAAAGTTGGTCTATCTCTGCAAAAAGGTGACAAAACTGTTACTCAAATGCTCAGAAACTTCATTCAAAAATGAATTATCTTAGTTCAGAAAAGGGATTGAGGAACAGAAGTAGAGATACCCATCAGTGAGAATAAAAAATGAAAGGGAGAACAGGAAAATCTGATCTTTAGAAAGAAGAAAGGTGAGAATAGAGA
>VZUA01088650.1:20861-36221 GCA_013401035.1 Horornis vulcanius
AGAGATTGCAACCAATTCACAGTTATCCCTCTTTCATCAGGTGTAGAAAGTTTATTACAGAACTGTTAAAACCAGCATAACCTGAGTTTACCCAGAATTAAACACTTGTAAAGGGTTTCTGTACAGTACTGATTTTGATTCTGGTTTGTTCAAATATGAGCCACATAACTGTCCCCCAGAATGACAGGGAAATGTCTGTTCACGTCATCCCTCCAAGGATGGGACTTGACCTCAGCAGCCCATTGCAGCATCCTCACAGTACTTCCATGTGGCAAGAAATGAGCTTTTGGCTAAATTAAACACCTCTGGGTAATTCATTAAGTGGTTAATAAACTGCTAACACAAAAGGTATAATTCAGCAAGCCTGTTCAACTTCACAGGAAGTTTCCTTGGCTACGACTGAATTGTTTGGTCCACAGATTTCTGCACACAGAAGCTGCAGCTGAGCAATGCCTTGAGTGTCTTCTTATGAACTGTATCACCAGCAAGGAAACATCTGTGTTCATTTTGTTTATTCAGCAAGCTTTGGAGCATTAGGGATAATAGAAAAGCTTCTTCTCAAGGACTTATGCTCACAGTCAGCAGCTGGAATGGCCAAAGGTTTGGGGGTTTGTTGGTTTGTTTTTTTTTTTTTCTTCAAGCACACAGAGAAGGACTACTTAAGGAGATTGGTAATCTTGAAAGAAATATTAGGCTCGCAACCAGATATGTTCAGAAGATACTCTTATTTATGCTGATACATGCAAACCAAATAATTTCAAAAATATCTGTGTTAAATCCTTAAAAATAAAATGCATAGTACTGAAGCAGCATAAGCTGCTTCCACTACTGGCAAGCGTGTGCTGAGCTGTGGGAAACGTCACCTTTCACTGACTTCCTCCAGGCTGAGCACAGGTTTTGGGCCACAGATGTGTGCAGCTCACAGAAAAATTACCCCGATTACTGATGTAGCAGAAAGAAGATAAAATGAGTTCCATCCACCAACTGCTCCAAAACACAAACAGCTGCTGCAAAGTGAGCCAGGCACAACCCCAGCCTGTGGCACTGGTAACAGAATCCAACCATCACTGTCCAGACCTGGACCACCCATCCCACCAAATCAGGGTCCATCAGGCAGCTGCAGCAGAAGGGTCTCTTCTCTTGGGGCAGGAAGGGTGCCTGCACAACCCACCTGGGCACCTCGAGGGCTGGCAGCCGTTGTGTTAACCAACAGTTTTGGGTTTGGCTCAAATAAATTCAAGACTCTGAAACAGAGAAAAGAGCTCACCTGCTTCTGGGAATCCTGAACAGGGTGACACCAGGCACATGAGTTACACTCAGAAGCTGCAGACAACAGCCACTTTTTGCACTGGTATTGGAATAAGAATTTGTCACAGCAAAGTATATTTATGCCATCTCCTTAGTCACAGCAATCTCCAACAGATATTGTGGCAAAAAAAAACCACCTCAAGCTTTTCTTCAAATGCACCTTCTCTTCTGCATTCCACAGTGAGTCACTTACCAAGTAAAGAATGCCCTTTAAACCTTCCAACTCCTTTGGGTGACTGCTCTATCCAGGATAGTCACCGTGTCACTAAAAAACCCCAAACAAACAGACACAGATGCATGGCAAACATCACTGCTCAGTGCATCTTCAATCCACGTGTTTGCTGTCTGCCAGGCAGTGGTACACACAAACCTGGTCCCTGTCCAGTGACTCAGTGCTTCTGTTTGACTGGGAAGCACTCAGGCAGCCCATGTTTTCCTCCTCCAGGAGAGGCCACACAAGCAGCATTCTGGAAAGCTGGGAGTTGAATTTCCATCCACTCGCTGTCACACAGACAGAGCACCTTTCTTCTAGACCCTGAGGCTTTGTTTTATTTTTCATCAAAGTTAGGTTCATACAATCATAGCATCATTTAGGTTGGAAATGACAGTAAGATCATTGAGCCCAAGTGTTAAAAACACCATAAAGCAGCCATTGAAGCTGACACACTGTACAAGCTGATCTGAACATAAATGTTTGCATAAACATAAACTTCAACATAAATGTTTGCAATTTAATCTCACACTGGCAGATGCCTGGGCTGATCATCACTTATGGGTAATTTGGATATCTCCTCAGGTGGGGATCAACACATTTAAATTAAACTGTAACACAGGTAATTCACTTGAATACAAGGCAGGCATTTAAACCCATTCCGAAACCCCACCCATTCCCTTCAAATCTGGCCCAAGGAACTCCACCAGTTACACACTGAAGCACATGGCCTCTGAAAAGCTGACAGAGAATCAGAGCTAAAGCATAAGGCAACAGAGATGGATTCAACACACCTGCCATCAACACAGTATTTCCATAATGCAAAATTCAGAGCGCAGTCTTCCTGCATGAGCATCCTTAGTAATTCAGCATGGGATTAAATTATTAATATTCCACAACTTTCATTGAGACCAAACAAGGCCAGCAGAATATAAAGAGCCCTTAAAAAAATCCTGAATTTTAAGTTTTTGCACTCATAAACACACTAAAAATGGAGAATGATTGTTAAATAATTCCACTACTGCCAAGAGAAGTATGCAGGAACTCAAGCTGTAACTGCCCAGCACCATCAATCTCTCCTATCACAGGTAATTCCATTCAGAACACAGAACAGGAAAACACATTATATGTAAGTTTTATAGAACCAATATTTAAAAAACCCACTCAAAGAGGTATTGCTATCAAATATTTTCTTTTTTCTTTTTTTTTTCTATTATCCTGGAACACACTAAGACAATAGAACAACCTTTATTTTAAGATCCTTTTCACTTTAACAACTTCATTGAAAATACAAAGGCTGTCTAAAAATCCCACCCTAACACAATCATGCTCACAAGACTATTCTTGACTGATTTTACATCCACATCTGCACTCCAAGTCCTAATGAAGACACTCCATGGCTCTGAAGAACCACAGGTTACTCTCAGTGTGCTGTTTCACTTGAGCTCTTACACACCTGCATCTTCATCCTATAGCAAACAACTGAGAACACTGAAAAAAGTGAAATTTAGCTGACAAAGGTGTCTCAAAATCAGGCCTGTACAGAAATCTCTCACACGTGCTTACACAGGATAATTATCAAAGGTGCAACCAACCCCAAGCATGAAGATTTTCTAAAAGAGACTGCTACTAAAAGAGCATGAACTTGATGCAGTGATGACTTGCCACATCCTAGACTTGTTTAAACTGCATGCTGAAAAGCAAAATTATTTTTAAGCAACGTTCAGCCTAGAAAATTCTACCCTGAGCAACTCTTGCTTATATTTGACCACAAATACTTGGCCATTGTGGAATACAGGTATCCATGCATGTCTCTGTGCACATCAGAGTTGCAAAACTGAGTCCTGAACACATTTTACTCTAGTAAACAGGAAGGGGAGACACACAGAAACCACCACACCACCAACTCTCTACTAAAGAGATGATTTTAACACCTGTGGTATCTCTGTGTTGCTATGAAACAACCATCCTAACCTTAGCAACAGATTTAAACCTTTGAGGATACATTTTGCTCTCTGTGATATGAAACAGACAAATATTGCAGAAGGGTTTATTTAAAACCAACAGGAAACAGTATTTCAAACTGGACAACACAAGCTAGGAAGAAAGCAATTCACCAATGATAGCAAGCAAGGAAAAAAAAATCCCCACACCAATTTATTCAACAGGGAAACAGTATTTCATAATGGAGTTACTATTCACCAAATGTGGAATAGAGAGCCCAAGTACCTTCCTCACCAGTTACCTTAATCCACTTCCTAACCAACACAGTCCCAGCTGAGCTACTGAAGCCACTGCCATAAGTCCCAGTGGCTCCCAGCTGGAGCCTGGACCAGCCTCTGCAACCACTGACAAAAGCCCCAGAAACAGGAGGGAATTGTTCAAGGACAAGGAGGAACTGAGTACACAAGAATGTGTAATAACTAAGAATAATATACAAACATTTACAAGCAAACAAAACACACAGCACCTCGCTTGTTGCCTACCAAAGGCTTGAAAGCACTGAAGCTTAGGTGGTAGAATTTAGTGCAAAGCCTGGTTGGTTCTGGTAACTAAACTGGAAACACATCCCTGAGGTTGAATGCAGGACAGTATGAAATTCAAGGGCTTTCTTTCACCTATCCCTTCCAGGTGACATCACTCCACAAACAGAGCATCTGGAGCACAGTGCATGACTGCTGAACGCTCTCTGCAAAATTACACTGACACTTCAAAAGCAACAGAATGCTCCAGCAGTTGCTGAGCTGTCCACATTGTCCAAAAACACAGACCTTGAAGAACCATTTCACCTGCAAGACTCCTTTTTACTTCCATAGTTATTCATTCACAGACCCTTGATATGAGAATTACTGTAAATTTACATCAGTGCAACTAGAAAGTGAAAATCCCCTGAAGAACTTAGGCTACAGAATAAGCTATTGGTAACATTCTGGGGAACAGGAAATCATTGTTCAATCTGACAGAATCGTGATGGCACTAAAATGGACAAACCCCAAACCACTTTTAATAACTGTATCAAATTTGTCTGAAATCTTTTAACTTATATATTTGGTTGTATAATGGCAAACAAAACCTGTAGCAACTTTCACATAAAATACCTTCAGATCAAATTCTGCTGTGTGAAATATGTGTATAAACCATGGATCCCATAGCACCTGTAGAATTAGTCCCAGGCTACACAAACCTACCCAGAATTCCAAATTAACCTGGTTCTTTCTCTGCATCAACTGCCTCTTAAAATGGCTATTAGTTATGAGACTTGCTTCTGGAAAACTCCTGTCCTCTGAAAGCACAATAAATGCATTTATATTTATCCAACTTTTAAACTGGTTGTGCTCTCACAGGTCCCACAGAGCCTTACCTGACCTAACTGAGTTAGCTGACCTAACTTTTTGTTCTTCCCCACACTGAAGCTTGTTCTGCAGTACAAGCTTGTCCTTTTGCCCATTTCATGAGGCATTTCACTGAAGCCCTAACCAAGGGGAGCAAGCACCCCTAAACTCACACTCCACTGCAGCTTCAGGGGGGCAGGAAAAGGCCAGTGCTTTTCTTAAACATCCAGGGATGAAAAAAATCAACTTCAAAAGAAAGCAAAAACACAGTATTTTTTAACTGAGGGTTGAGGGCGAGGAGCAGAGATCTCTGTTTACATTGTCTGTGAAGGGAGCAGGTTTGAGACCATCTTCTCCTAATAAATAGTCATTAATCACTCACAGGCACTTAGCACAGGAGGTCATGCAGTGGCAGCCTGGCCAGTGTAAATGTTTAATACTGAATTAGATTAGAAAGGCTCAGGACAGTGTCATCACTGCTACCTGCAAAACTTACCCCAACATTCCTCTGTTTTCAGTATCACTGAGGCCTGACCTGGGCTTTGGGCATGAGATGATGTGGTCTTGCTATGAAGGTGAGGCACAGCAACCATCACAGAGCTAACTACAGGAAGCCAGATGGCCAGGAGCTCGTTGTACCACTTTATCACTGCACTGCTATCAATAGGTAAAGAGGTAAAACACTATCAGCTATTTTGATCATATCTCTGTTATTAGAAACACGAACACAGGGGTGATGAGGTGCCTGCAGGGCAGGCTGCACGGGGATCTCCAGCTCTCTCTGGGGGGACCCACCCAGCACACGGGCACTGCCATGCACGGGCACATGACAAGCCAAAAATAGGCACACAAACATCCTCATTTGTGTGCACAGAGCTGCAGGAGCAGGACTCAGATGGCTTTACAAGAATTTTTCATAATCCTCCTCCCCCTGTCCTCTACTCAGTTAGCAGCTCCGTCAGAGCCAACTACAGCTATAATTATTGTCATAATTATTATTTTAATAAGAATCAATGACTTATCAAAATATTGCGCTGAAGACTCACGTCTTTTGTTGTAAGACTGCCAAAAAGGCAGTTCATTGCTGAGGTACTGCTCCATGTACTCTGCTAGTAGGCAGCACCTCCAAGCTTCTATTTCTGCCACTGAGTGACTAAACTCAATTCCAGTGAATGCCAAAATGTAAGCAGTTTGAGGCACGGTAGCTGTGCAAAGTATTATTATTTTCATAGTGCATACACATTAACAGCTTTGTTTACTATATTCACTCCTCTTCTGCTTGTTTCCTTGGTTTTACACACTGTGGGCCAAGTTGTTGAACTTAGATGCCATAAGGTAGCCACCTGAATTCTTATTTACATATTTAAACAGCTGACAGGCACCCACAGCAAGTTTGAAGAGCATAAGTAAGTCTGTAAACATCTAAGTCAATATAGTTAGGTGCCTAGATTTATCCCCAGCTAGCCAAATGTGGATCTCTGCAGACAAGTTGCCAGTTTTCGCAAGAGTATTTTTTTCTACAAGGGAGGATTAGCTTGATAGCAGATTATTTTTTATTTATATGCCTATTCAAGATGACTCCAATCCAGATCTCTGGTAATGCTCCATTTCCACAGAGAAGTCCAGTTTACATTTCCATAATTAGCAGATGGCCATTTTGTTAGTTACAGCTCCAGGTACACTGCCACAGTGAGAAAAAAGTTCCTTAAATGACTAATGACACTGGCAACTGTGGGACTCCTCATCAAGGGTGGCCAGCTGTCACCCTGCTGAGCTCACAGGTAAAACAGGTAGGACTCTACTGGCCCCTGTGACATGCAGCTGTGCAATTCTAAAGAACCAAAAAATTCCTCTGGAAATGTCATTTTTCAGCTTTGTTGTACCTCTCCCAAGTAAGGGTCAACAGGCTGGATGTAGTTTCAGGGAGCTTGCTTCACTTCAGTCAATACAGTCATGACCTCAAACGCTTTTTCTTTGAAAGAAGACATTTTAACTGAACCGTGTGTGCTCCTGAATCAGAAAGAAGGCAATTATAAAGAACAAAGATAACTAGAAGCAGGTTGTGCTTTAAGAAAAAAATGAGAGACATCTCAGAAATTCAGACAGCATGAAATCCAAACTGACCATCACAAAAAGTCAGTGAATAGCATCATCTTCAAGAAAAATATTCAGATTTTACCAATACAACTGAACCAAAAAGTACATCCAAAGGGCAAGCAAAGGCTGCAGCATGAAGCAGAAATGAGTGTCCATGACTCATTCAACCAAATCCAAGTTAAACTGAAGTTTGCAGTGTCATTCAGCTTTGTAGAATTGTTTTAAATAAGCATCCCACTTACTCTCTAATAATAGAACAGCAACAGAACAGTAGCTTGAAAACAAAATATATGTGGGAGGCATTCACGATCTGACCTCAGAGTCAGCCACATGCTAGTGTGAAATCTTTTTTAGCTAACTTTTTAAATTAACTGGTATTCATTTATTGGTTTAATTTCATCATTAAAAAAAATAAAAGCAGCAAATTATAGACGTGTTATAAATAGTTTGTCCCTTGGAGGAATTCTCTAATCGTCTCTAAAAATAAGAAGTCATATGATTTCAGTGTCCTGTACTGACCCTTTCAGTACTCAGCAAGGTTACACTGTATATATGTTTAGGTAATGCCACATGTTGCTCAATTTTTATATCCATACAGTTATGAAAGCCTAGTCTCTTCACTTCTAGTGCATACTCACACCCAGTAAAGCATTCAGTCCTGTGTTTGTTGTAAAGCTTGGGAATACTCCATAGGAAGCACAGGTCCACAGGCATCCAAACCATTTTGGGCTTCCAAGCAAAGCCTGGAAATAATCCTTTACTTGCCCAAAACTAGCTGGGCAGCCAATTTACAATACCAGCCTCTTGCTGCTTTCTTTCTTGATCCATCCAGGCTAATCAATCCTTAAAGACTTCCCAACCCTAGGCTGTATAGTGCCAATCACAGAGAAATTCTGAGTGGTGAGTGGGAATCACTGAAGCAGCGTTTGTGGAAGTCCTGAGCTCAACAGGTCCCTGATGGTAATACTGCAAAGTTCCATTTGTGACTCTGGTTAACTGCTAGCAGCTCCAACTTGCTATTCAGCCTGTAAACTCGTCAAGACAGGGACCTTTCCTCACATGTGTCTGTGAAGCTTCTAGTGCCCAGATGGTGCCATACAAATGAATAATAATTATATTTCCATGTAGACCATTACCATGTGTAATGTAAATTATTTTCACTGATCCAAGAGGAAATAATTTTCTCATTTCGAAATAAAAAGAGAGAGTAAAAATAATGATTACTTGTTCGATGCTATCATTATGACAATAATTACATTTGTGGGTCCAGAATCCCCAGCTGGTCTGTACTGACTTTAATGGAGTTATACCAGTGGATGGCAGCTGACAAGCTCCTGGTCCTTGCTCAAGATCTCAACTGCTTCACAAGAACAGATTTCTTCAAACCCACACCGCTTCCATGAAGGATGGGATGTTAATTAAGCACACTTTGCAGACCAGGGCAGACAAACACCAGATCTGGGATCTGGAAAAATGGATTCCTATACACATGGCAGGTACCTGAGCACCACTGCATGGCCCTTGCCTTGCTGGCACTGAGGAGCAGGCTTCTGCACAGATGCACACCTCAAATGAGCTGAATTGCCCTCTGCAAACACTCAATTCTATTCACAAGAAAGCCTCAGATCCCAGGTGTTTGTGAGATTCAGCCCAGGCTTAAGCACCCAAAAGGAAACAGCCATAATTGGCAGCACCAAGTGTGAAAGGGAAGAATAAACTTGGGACCTGCCAGGGCTTGGCTTCTCTGGAGGAAAGAGATAAAAACCACAATAATCAGACCAAAGAGGACTAGTCTGGAGCACCAATAACTGAAAAACCCAAAATTACCTGTCACCCTTAGCCATGTGGCCCTGAACACTTTGCTAAAGATGTCAAGAGGTTACTGATGAGAGCAGGCAACCAAGATTTCAATTTGCCCTTGTCCCACAGAGCTGTCTCCCATCCACCATGTGCTCCGTGGAACAGCAACAAAGGCCTACCATTACTTAAAAAAAAGTGAAGGACTGAGATTCCAAATCTAAAAATCAGACTCAAACACTTGAAATTGCTAGTCCTCAAACTCCAGTAATACAAGCAGTTACACACACCAGAACCCAAGTGCCCTCTGGGTATCCACTCTGGGATGCTCCTGCCTCTGCCCAAATCAGACATCCCATCAGACTAAGTCAAAAGAAAAAAATACAGGGCATTGTATTCCAATTAAAGAGTCATTGCAAAAGCTTCAGTGAAGTGCCAGATCTAATTTTAACACTATAAAGAAAAATCAGGAAGTATTTGATTAAAATTAATCCTTGAGGTTATATAATTTGACTGTTGCTACAAATTAAGATCACTTCATGATTTCATTGTACTCCTGGCCCTTCAGCAAGCACTAAAAAGATGCCATATCACAAATCACGGACTTCCAATGCTGAAAGGAAGAAATATTTTGAAAAATGTTTCTGAATACAGCCAAAACATGTGGCAGGTAAAGAGGGCCTTTTACACCAAAAAGTACCCATTTTGCAATAGCTGACAGGAAGTAAATGGGATTTGTATGCCCCCTGTACAACAGCTGGTCTCCTCTTGCTAAAAAATTAAAACGCTTTTATTTCAAAGGGAACATCTGCAAAATCCCATTACACATTAAGGAATAAAAAACCAACACAACAAAAAATACACCAGTGGCCTGGAAAAGGCTTCCAATCCATTTCATATAACACATTCCCACATTCCTGCAGAGAAGATGCTTAACAAGCTAACTGCTGCAGGAGACCAATGGTCTAATCTGGTTCTAATACTCCCCTTAAATGATGCATATTTTAGTTCTCTTGATGCAAAGATTTATTTGTTTTACTAACTTATGCCTTGTTAAGTGCTAAGAATTTGTAAAAATGATTATGCACCTTCCAGCTGCATATGTATTGTCTCCCCCTTTGCCATTACTAAATGATGAGTTGTCTCCATTCTCCTTCTCAATTGTTATTAAAGCCATATTGCAGCATGATTAAGCTCCTGATAATAAGCAAAACTGTACTTAACAGTCAAGTCAGTACTACAGACCCATTCTCTAAGATATATATAATTTTTTGCCACATAACAGCTCAATGCTAATTATTTGATTCACAATGGGTATCTTAACTAAGCTGTTTCACTGAGCCCCATGTTCTAAAGAGAGACTCAGTTTCCAGAGACTGATTCATTCTGGACTGAAGATTAACACATAAATTAGTAGCTCACATTAAGCTTCTTTGCACTTTTCAGGTCTGGAAATTATTCTGAAAACCAGTTTTCCTTCATTTCCTGTGTTTAGATTAAATTACTGAGGCCACAGGTCTACATCAACAAGATACTTAGAGTGAAATCTATTTAAATAGCTACCATTTGATCATGTCTACATATATGGAACCTATACATTCACTGACTTAAGAAAAAAGGATAAATCAGTGGTGGAATAGTTCCTTTTTTCTTGCAAAATCATTTGTTTTATGGAGCTTAACAGCTTATTTCACACTTAAGAGCAGCTCTGTAGAGTGAACTCCCAGGCACTACAGTGGTTCTTCCAGCAGCAGCCCAGTTCCTCGCCCACAGGAGAGGCTCCCTCCTCCAACACACCCCTGCTGCCACCCCTGTGCAAAGCTGTGCTTTAATGCTGGTGCTGCACTGAAAGCTGTGCTTCGTGCAGAAACGCTCCATGCAGAAACTCACTTGTCCTGTACCTCCCACACGGATGCTTGGCAGAGGGGTAGGTCCAGGCTGTGTGTTTGTTGCTGGCAAAACAGTGCTGGGAATCCACCTGCACAATCTAAACATTCCAGGGGCACACAGACTTCAAAAGGAAACTCTCATTTCCAAACCCGAAAGAATCCCATGCTTTTATATGATACACAAAGTGAATTCTGCACTGGTCTTAGTTTGGGGAAGCATTTGGAAAAGGCTGGGGGGAATAACTGATGGCTGAACCTCAGGGAAAGTGGAGTAAAGTCTCCTGGCTTTTCTTTTCTGTCTGATTCTCACGGTGTTTTCCAGCATTAGAGTTGCTGCTATTTTGCTTTTAGTTACAACACCTGATCACAGTTTTATAACCCTTAGCACGGAGCAGAACAGCCCCTGGATGCCTTTCCTAGCTTCAGTAACCAACAGGGATTACAGAGTTTAGGCACACCTGGTAATTACTTTTTGCTTCTTGCACATTTAACCTGGTGGGGCTCAGCATGCATCACCAGGAGGTCACAAGGAAGGAAAAAGCAAGAAAAAACAGACTTGAGCACATTCAGCAAATCAGCCCCATGGAGGACCCAGCCTCGCTCTCCACACTGCTGGGTAAAGAAAAGAGTACCACATTTCCCACTACAGATATGAAATGAAGGAGAGGCACTGGTGATGCTCAGGACTGTCCTCCCTAGCTTAACTTTTGCTTGGAATTAAAACTGCTCACTGACCCTAAACACACATTCTTTTCATTCTACAGTTCTCAACATTTTGAGGTATTGATATGGTTCATTCCTTTGACAGCTTCATGCTGCAAGAAACACACCATTTCTTTAAAAGAACACACTAAATTTCAGACTGAAGAAATGCTTTGATCCCACACCAGCAGGCAAGAGCTGTATTTCACTGAACTGACAGTAACAGTGCACTGGCATTTCTGCTTTATGGCAACAGGCAGCAGTGAAAACCCAAGGCTAGCAGGAGGCACAAAGGAGCAGCACGTTCCACGTTCAACACCCAGTTCCAAGGCAGGGGCACAGCTGGGCAGCACAAGTGCATCCCTGTGATGCACAACAGCCTGTCGGTGCAACATCACAGCAGCAGATGCTCTGCTGTCACATCCCTCTCACCCTCAGCAGCCCCAAAGGCAGGGATTTTGCATCCCATTTTCTTCCCTTTGGGTTCCCAGCACACAACATCCACAAGTCCCTTCCACCATCACTAGCAGGCTGCATTAAGGAAACCTGAGACTGAGCAGCATCCTTACAGAATTTTCACAAAAAGCTGTTGCACAGTCTGCAAAGATAAAGACCCTTCCGTGAGAATAAACCCATTCTCAGAAGGGAGCTTAATTCTTCTGTCCCTTTGACACTTGAGTTATGCAGCATGAATAAAGCTTGTGCAAAGGGTGCAGCTGCAAGAACGGTTGCATGCACCCACTGAAATCAGTGCTAAGGATACAGTTGATACTTCTTCAGAAGTATCTATAAGCTGCTTTAATTAAATATGGAACAACTGCAGGAAACTGCTTATGACTAATGAAAGCTCCAGATGTAGCTGGTCAGGGGATCTAGCACAGTAAGTGTTTTCAGTTGCAAAATTGCTCATTTTAAAATTGTTTCTTCCTGCCAAGTTGGCAATTCCCATTCAATTACATACAGGTACAGTGGCAAACCTTTTACTACAGTGCAATGTCATTTTATCTACCAAATGATAGTGTTTATTGCATGTATCTGACAGCATTTAATAAAAACCTAAGTATCTTTTAAACACCTGGTTCAAAGGATTATGTTTCTTTTCCCGTGGACACAAATTACCAAATCCTCACACTACTTATATCTAACTCAGTAAAGTAAAATAGGCACCCCCATTTCAGTCTTGTACATGGGACTGAGACAAATTAAAAACAAGATAAATAAAAGCACTGTAGCCTCATATGGCAACTTTTAGACATAGGTTTGAAAAGCACTGTCTTCTGCCAAGTGTCCAAAATCTGGTTTGCATAACTATTTAGTATAAAGGCTCACATAAGGGTAGTTAGCAGAGCAAGCAAAAAAAGTACAAAAACCATGATCAAGTACTACATCACAGATGAACATTTAGCAGCCTTTCAAAAATACACTCCTCAAAATGTATTAAAACTCATCACTCCATTCACAGACCAAAGACACATTGAAATGAATACTATTTTTTGTTAAAATGCAAGACAGAAATCCTTGATAAATCCTTGGAGGGCCCCTCAGATGCGCTTAACCAAAGAGATGTGGATATAATGGAACCACTGTATTCACACCAGTCAGCTCCTCCAACTGTTGCAAAACAATTCGACATACACAAACTATGGGAAACTCGGATTGAGAAGGATACTAACTTTGCTTGGATATTACATAAATTGCATTGTAACGTGCAAACAAAGCAACAGGAAAAGAATCTTCCTTTATATAGATGATATACAATTCCATTTCTCAGAGATTCTTCTCGTGAACCGAGTCTGAAATCAAGACTGGTAACATAGGCAAGACTGGAAACTTTACCTACCAATTTAATACAGGTGCCAAGTTTTTAAGGCAGAAGGCTGCACAAAGCAAATTTCCCCATCCCTTTTCCACCAAGCACACATTGCAATCGATAGATGGATACTTAAGTGTGAGGTTTTGTATTCTGACAAAGTAATTTTAAGGATGGTGGCTACTTCCCAGTGTGCAGGCTAAGCAAAGCCACAAGTACCATAAAGTCATCTTGAAGAAGCCTTGCCAAATCACCTCTTGACAACGCATCTTAAGTACACTGCCACTTGCTTTGAGCATTGTTGCCTTTTTTTTAATATCAAAGTCAGACATTGTGGCACAGCCCAGTGTGATCCATACTAGTCATTTAGATAACGAGGGGAAAATAGGTGTTCTCAGCATGTGTTTTAAAACATGTTTTCTATTCAGAACCCCAGTGCTCCATCTTTAGGTCTTTGATCAAAACTGTATGCAAAAGGCGTGATTCATAACTGCCAGCATCAAAATACTCATATCCAGTGTCTGCGTGTGGCCAGCATGGAAACAGTGAGCTCTCAGCCCAGCACATCGGGTGCAAACTGGACACTGCCAGGACATTTGTAGGACAACTGCTAAGAGTACAGGTTCCAACATAGCCCAGAGCCCACAGAAGAGGATCATTTCCTAGAAAGTCTGGGGAGCTGGGAAGCAGGGCTGAAGCTCCAGGTGCAGCCTGCCCTCTCTCGGCCCCCTGCCTGCCCAGGTACAGCATCTGCCAACCCTGATAACCCACAGTGGAGACACCAGGAAGGAAAAAAAACTGGAGAAGACCGAGATGAAAGCATAACAGACTTGATGGGCAGGAAAAGAGGCAGAGGGCAAGGTGCTGGAGAAAAAATAGTGGAGCCTAAATAGCTACATTTATGAACACAGCAAATACCAAGCTAAGGTTATGTGTAGAGACAAAAACTGAATTCAGTAAACTAGAATTTTAATTTTCACATCTAGAAAGCAGAGCAAGATCTGCACACAGCGGATGGGTAGGTACTACAAGTTGTCCCAAACGTTAGTGAGGGGGGAGTATTCATGTGCTGGGAGTTCAGCTCTTTGCATCCCTCCGAGGCCAAACCACTCACTGTAATTTACAAGGGTAAGGCACCTCTGAGCACCAAGTTCTTGTCTTCTCCCTCAAGGATGTAAACAAAAATACAGAAACTGACAAAACTAAGCTTGCACTTTGAGAGGCACCACTTACTTAATGTAAGCCTACTGCTAAAAGAACAAAAAGAAAACCAGAGGAAGCTTCTCTTGAGCTGGAGAATACTAGTACTGGTGCTACATATCTGGGGTTTGCAAGAACACTGTTAATTTACTTTTTCACATGCCTAATAAAAAATTCAAAAATAGAAAATTCAAAAATAGAAAACTCAACTGGCAATAGCGCCAGATTTGCTACCCCTTGTGGTTTCAGGCCCGAGTCGTTTGAATGAAAACCAGGGAGTTTGCAAAAGACGAGATAAGAGACAAGGTCCTCATCCTGTGTGGGCACAGTTTCAGTGTCCCTGAGTTGTCAGCGGTTAATAAAATGATTGCATTACATTTCACTGCCCGTCACCTCCGGGCCTGATAGAGCTGTGAATAAAGAACAGCGCCTGTGCGCTTTGCCGGGTGGAAAAGGCAAAGTAGCACTGAAACAGAGCCCTAGGACGGTGTGGGGCAGGCGGCTCTCCCGCGAAGTTCGGGATGCTGGGATGCCCGCGGCAGGCAGCGCCGGGAATGGGACGAGAGATCTCTCTCTCGGGGAAGGGAGAGGATCCCACGGATTCATTTTCCAGCTCTGCACCGCGGCCCCCCGGGCGCTCCCGCCGGACCGGGGCAGGACCGGCCCCGCACCGCGGCACCTGCGGGAGGCGCCCACGCGGGCTGCGGGGAACGCGAGCCCCGGGGCGACCGCGCCTCGCTCGCCCCA
Organism: Horornis vulcanius; assembly: GCA_013401035.1. NCBI lineage: Eukaryota > Metazoa > Chordata > Aves > Passeriformes > Scotocercidae > Horornis > Horornis vulcanius. The sequence goes on from VZUA01088650.1 coordinate 35,955, forward strand.
ACTTCCCCGCGCCGCAGTCCCGGCAGAAGTGCCGCCAGACGCCGTGAGACACCGCCGCTCCCGCTCCCCGCCTACCATCGCCTTGCCGTGCGGGGCGGCGGGTCCGCGGCGCTGCGGCTGCCCCCGCTGCTCTCCGCCGCGGTCTCGCTTCTCGCGGCCGCCGCGCTGCTCCTCGCCGGCGTCGAGGGAGGTGAAATTCCAGACGAGGAGGGTCTGCAGGAGCAGCACGGTGAGCGCCGCCACCAGCGCCGAGCGGGAGCGCCGCGC
>VZUA01088651.1:0-18025 GCA_013401035.1 Horornis vulcanius
GCTCCCCCTCAGCCTTGTGTCTCCATGCGAGCCACTGAAAATCTCATAATATCTCTTAAGTTGCCCAAGTTCAATCCAGAAGGAAGGGTGTGAGTAATGTGTGCAGACTTAAAAAAGATTGCAAAGGAACTGGAAAGTAAACCGAGATGACTTGTGAAAATAATGCCTTCCTTCTACCTATGCCACACTCCCCACCAAAAATAAATCTTCATGAGAAAGCCTCTTCCATCTTCAACAGCTTCATTCCCAATTGTTCCTGAGCCACACAGACTTTGCCTGATTCCTGTACCACTCCTCTCTCCGTACTGCTTTATACTTCTAGCTTACACCTAATGCCAGTGTTCTTTCCATTACTTCAGTGGCATCTGGCTCAAGAGAAGACCCTCTATGGCATTACTGCCTTCTCCTCGTTCCAAGGACCTGCATTACTTCTTTAAAGTGCTGCTTCTTCCAGTTCCTCTTTGTCATTGCCCTCCCTGCCTCTGTGAGGTGGGGGTCAGTGTTGCTCCTTGAGTGCAGAATGATCAGTCCTCCACATTCTCTCCCTCCATCCAGTTTGTACTGTTCATTTTTCCTATGCTTGGGAACTGATCCTGGCAAGTCTGGTTCCATCGTTTTAGTAGTGGGAGGATGGAAAGCACAATGACATCAGGGAGTGAGAGCACCCATCTGCCACAGCTGCTGAGTGTGAGGGCTGCCAGTGCTGCTGTTAGAGCAGAGCGTGCTCGGCTCTCTCCTCTCTCGGCTGACAGCGAGTGTGCAGACACAAAGCAGGGTGAGGGCACAGCACGTGCTGGTGGTGAGCTGCAGCTGTGAAAGGAAAGGGAAGCTGCAACATCCGCTTCCTTTAACTTGTTTGTAAATCCCCACTACACTCACCAGTCAAGCAAGTTTGAAAATCCAAACAACTGCGCTGAGACAGTCTTGGAGAAGCAGCCTGCCTTTTCATCCCTTGGAAGAATGCTGCAGCCCCACCTCCATCCTTTCACAGATCTATTTGGGTTTGTTTTTAAAGGAATTTACATTTGAAAATCCCACAAATGAGTCCGAGCCAGGATTCAAACCATTTCATTCATTTAAAAAAAATTAATAACCTGAAGCTCAGCATAATCTGTCCCAGAATAGATTGCTCCAGAAGACAAAGCACACATACACGTAGGAGCATACACAGAGCAAGCATCCAAAGCTGAACTCCTGCTTTTTTTGCTGATACTGTGGAAATATCCAAAGGTGTGTTGTCAATTTAGCTCACGCTTTGCTTTTGCAGGTCCCAAAGAGTCCTGCAAACTGAGTGATGCAGCTCTGCAGTTCCTCACACAGTCTCACCAAAGCACTTGTGCAACAAGACACAGCCTACACAAAGCAGGGCTCTCCCCAGCCTCTTGCTCATCATGAGTCTGCCTGGCTGGGTCAGCTGATGCTGGAAATGCCCCAGTAAAACAGCACCTAACAGGGGTCCTGCTTGCCTACTAAGTGCTTGAGGAAGTTATGTGAATTTCTCATTTCTGCCCAGTCCCTCATTTCCACAAAACATTTGAGCCTCACACTGCGTATGCATTAATGCTGATGTGCTGCCCTCTCTCACATGAGGCTCAAGCAAGCCAGCAACTTCTGAAGCCCATGTGCAGGAGGAAAAGCAGCAGAACAGATTAACCAGACAAGCCTCAGCTCCACCCAGTGCAGACTAGGAGCCCCCCTGGTTTGTGGCAGGGAAGGGAGGCAGTGGCTCAAATAGAAGCTTAATTTTCTTAACAATCAGCTTTGTAGAAAGGGTAATTTCTCCTTCAGGTTCTAGCTTGTGATTTCCCTACTCCAGTTTCTTCTGTCAGGTTGCTCATTGCAAAGGATGTTGGCTGAAGTTACATAACTTGCAACAGCCTAATCATAAAAAACCCATGTTGTCTTTTCTTGTCATTATAGCATCCTTGGAAGCTATGCTGCTAAGTGAAATGTAGTAATTGGATATTTAGGCATGAAAAAGTTTTCATTTTCATGTAAAAAAAGATTCAACAATTCCAGCTGCTCTCATGAGTCAGCGCTCATGGAACATTGTCATATGTCAATGTTCAGATTAACTTCTATTTTCAACCATTGCAATCAAACAGTTGGTTCTAAATAGAACATTCAATTTAGCTGTAATATTGCCTACCAAAAATACAACTATTGCATTACAGATACTAAAAGCAACAGGCTTCTGTCCTGAGTTCAGCTCAAACACTTTTCAACAGTATATTCTTATGTATTGAGCGTGTTTTTTCAGGGATATGAGCCATTGAGACTTGAAAATGCGATTGCATGAGTTGAGTGTAGTTACTCACATGAGAGGCTGTACCCCGTTGCAGCATCCCATGCTGAAGAGGTGACATTTCTACTGTCCATTTCTTCCCCCTGAGCTAGGAAAAAATGTCTAGTTTTGTTTTACAACTCTGAGCATTATTAGTAGCCGTGGCATTCCTGTGAGATTTTATTGCCACCTCTTTTGCCCAGTTGGATGAGTAGCTTTCCTGAGTGAATCTTGGTTAAAAACCTGTGATCCAGTCTGGCAGGACTGACCTGTTTACTTTTTTTTTCTTACAGGACAGAGCTGCTCTTTCAACCTGGGAAATTGTGGAAGAAGGAAAGACAGAGAAGCAGACTGAGAAAAAAAGCTGATCCTTCATTCTTGGACTTTTTATTTCGGCTACTTTGGCAACTGCTGTAAATACTAATTCTTTCAAAATAAAATCTGTTGAACAGAATGGCTAAAAACTATAGCATATAATTTGAGCAAAACAGTTGGCATTAGTACTTGGTAAATAAATACAGGCCTTGCAGCACAGGTGGTGGAAGCATCCAGAATACAGGGCAGCACAGGAGCAGCTGCACTGACTTAACACAGACATGGGTCTGTTCTACTGCAGGAACTGCCCCAGCCCAAACGCTCTGTCATCTGCCCTCACCCCCCGCTGCTGACCTTGTACAGAATTTAAACATACTGAAGGCAGAGGCAAGAACTTAGGCCTGTCTTTAAAATGAAAGCACTTAGTTTCATTTTTGTGCCTGTTGGTTTCACAGTCCTCTTCCTCTCAGACATAGGAATGGGGTACTTTTAACCTTGAAGTATTTCCTTATTGCAGTGGTGCTGCTTTGATCCTGTGAAACCTTTACCTGTAGTATGATGGTATCCAGTTACCTGTAAGGCTTGGTATCTTCTGTTTGCTTTTGCACAGAATACAAGGAGATTTCTCCAGCACCGGGAGTGCAGCATGCTCAGGATCTCTCCAGAATTGGGAAGATAAAATTATATATATATATTAGTATAAAGTATTTTTAATTTTTGCCTGTTCAGTTACCTTTTTGCTGGCCCTGGCTGCTGTGCTGTGGGCAGAGGTGCAGAAGCCTCTCTTACACTTGAGGTGACCTGCGTTCATACTGGGCTGGTACTTACCTGGTACCTGCACTCTCTTTAAATCAGTTTGTGAAAACTTAAGAACCAAGAACATGGGTTTATCTACAAGACACTTGTGAGTTTTCAAAGTATCCGTTCAAAAGGATAAAGGCTTTCTTTCATACTGTTGAGACTAAAACCAACTAAAATACCATGTAGGTATTTTTCTGCTCCCTTTCTCCATTATCTGTATTTCCAGAGGAGAGTGGGGTGCCTCTGCATTCAGCACTGGGGCACAGGTGCTTATTTGACACAGCTGGTGTTCTACATTTGCTCGTGGCAGTGTTGTTCTAGCAAAACAGAGTGAATGGTGAGCAGCAGCTCAGCTGCTGTGTGAAATGGGATCGGCACACACCAAACAAAGTCCAGTCAATTTGCTATTGTTTTTATTTCCTACCAAAAGAAACTGCTACATTTCCAGAATGTTTAAAAATTGTAACAATTTGTGTACAATAGTGAATAACAGTTACAACTGTGTAGCTCTAAAACCAACAGGGCTGGTTGAAATCTGTTCTTAGCTCTGTTTATTGATTGACTTTGTCTACATGTCATTTAGATTATAATACCACTGATGTTCTAATTACAAGAAAAAAATCACTTATTTTAAAGTCAGTAGCTATTTTAAAATCAGTTTTAACTTTCTGATTTCATTTAAAAGTAGTCAGGTTTCTCAAATACATTTAAGAGGGGACATAATAGCTTAAGTTTCCCCAAAGATGCAGACAGTTTGCAAAACTGCTTAAATTAAACACTAAAACTTCATTTCTTAAGAGTAGTCTGTGAACCCTCATAGAGCAACACAAGCAAACACTTAAAAACCTATTTTAAAAATAGGTAACTGGTTTAAAAAGAAAAATGCATCAGGGTGAGGTAGTAGTCACAGTGCATCCAGAAATACCAACTCATATTCCCTATGAAGGGAAATACTTGGAGCAGCCTTTCTGATTCTGGGTGCTTTCTGCAGGCAACTATTGCATGGAATGAGAACAGTCTGACTGGTCTGTGAGACACCACATTCCAGCTGAGAGCATCACGAGAGTGGCTGTGCTGAACACGGAACATCTCCAGCAATAACTGTATGCATTATGTGCTTGTTCCAGCCATTTAATGAGCAGGAACAGTTGGAGCTGGATTAGAGGGTCAAGGGCAGTACCCATTTAAATTTACTTTGCATGAACTCTCCACGCTAGATCAATCCCTACAAGCTTTGACTAAATCTCCAAAAATTTAAGGAATGGTCCTGTCCAAAATCCCACGGAAGTTCTGCTTTACACCTAATGCTCGCCTGCTCTGTCTGCGCCAGATCAGTGTGGCTGACAGTGTCTGTCCATCCTGCAAACATCAAGTAAAAGCCTCTACACTTTCTGCTCTAAAACCTCCTGCTTTTTGCAGTACTAAGTACTGCACCTGAAACTCAAAGCACCGACCACCCTATTTCTGTTCCTGCCTTTGGCTTGCAGCGTACGCTGCCTGCTCTCTGCTCTGAAGGTACAGCTATGAGCCATGGGCTGTTCCTTCAACTTGTACTGCCGCTGGCTCATGCCTGTGCACCCACAGAGCTGTGCTGGGCTGCTCTGAGCTCTGACCCAGCAGGCAACTGCAGTCTTAAAAGCACTTCACTCTTCCATGATCACTGAGAGCTGAACCAGTTCTGCTGGCTAGCACAGTGTTTCTTGCCCCACCTAGTACCTCTCCACATGACAATTTCACAACTTCATTGTATTGAGTCAAGACCAGATATAGAAACAGAAACTCCTTTCTTTTTCAGGTAAGCCTAATTATTATTTAATCAATTTTAATGCTAAGATACCTATAGCATATCTTTATTCTGCCAAGGGGGAACCTTTAAAAAAAAATAACTAGACATTACAGGAGAGGATGCCTTGTCCAAATGAATCCTGCCTCTGGGACCGGGAATGGGAAAAGGCAACTAATTACATTCAAAATCTACAGCAACTCTCATGCATTCCCTTTCCAAAGAGGCTTACTTTTTGCTTCTTACTATACTAGCATGGCAAAAAATGAAGTGCAATAGCTAATTCTAGACAGAGGGTCTAAGAATGACAAGTGACAATCTTGGTGAAATCCAAGAAATTCAGTTGAGCTGGTGGAAGAATTTTATCTAAATATCAAGTGCATTTTTTTTGCTGTTCACACTTTAGTTATTGCTCAATAACTATCAAAAAGAACAGAGGAATACTTTCAGTTTAGTTTTATTATATTATAACAGATCTGCAACTACAGCTTATTTCAGCCAAAACGTTTTTGTATTCCAAACTCTTAAAAAATATCTACATTAATCATATTTTTCTATTCTTAAAAATAAAAAATATCTACCTAACATACCAATGCTGCTACAGCACTTGAAAGGGTGCATTATGTAAATTCTACGGTACATGTAATTACTCTTGCAGTCTCTGTTCTTCCTTTTCTTCTTCTCTGCTGCTTTGGCTTCAGGTTTCAAAAAGTTTGTTAAAAGCTGTTCCAACTTCTGAAACCATGTCAGAGGCTGTCATTGAACGTCCAAATTTCTGAAAGGCTTGGTGGTTAGACTGCCTCGTGAGAGAGCAGGCTCCAAATGCAGCCACTAGAAAGGGATTTTGACTGAAAGGAACAAAACAAAGAAACAGTATTATGAAGAGAATCCAAACACTTCTGTGCAATTTATAAGGTGGTGGACATCACCTTTGTACTCGTAAATGTTAGCATTGCCAGATAGGCCTCTTAAGCAAACCTGTTCTCAGACTCTTGCACTGCAGAGCATCTTTGTTTGAATTTTTTTAATCAAATACTTCCCTACTCATGGCACAGCATGTGACTGAGTGAAACACACCACCAGGGCCAAAGCACGCAAGAGGACAACAGGCTTGAAAAGTGGGGAAGGTGTTCCATGTCTAGTTTTACTGATATGAAGCTTCTTGCTTTCCTTCAGAGGAAGACTGAAGGCTCACCTGACAGCCTTTCAACCCCCTTTCCTCTCCATTCTCTGGGTAACTCCATTTAGTTTTGTCCTGCAGGGGTGAGGGAAAGTCATGGGGATGCAGACAAGAGAAGATTTTCAGCAGGGCCATAGAGGCTCCTCCAGGGCCTTTGTTAGATCAGCTTAAAAGGAGTACAGTGGCAAGTGAAGACCACAACACAAGCTAAGGCACACTGCTGCACAGCCTCCTACCCACTTATGAACTGCCCAAGGGAGTGTACCCAGTCCCAGATCTGTAACACTGAACCTCCCCCAGAGAAGCCAGCAGAGTCCAGAGCCACCTCCAGAACATCTTTTCGTAGGCTGGACCATGGGAGTCATTTCTGCCTTAAAACAGACAACAACTGTAGAACAGCTCAGCAGCCAGTGCTGCACTCCAGGTCTGGCTGTTCAGTGACCTCACGGAGCTCAGCCTCAGCAGAGCATTGCTGCCTGGAACACACTAAGGACCTCCTGACTCCTCTGCCAGGGGAGAGTTTTGTTAAGGATCCCAGCGTAAAACACAGGCAAAGCATGACGTGACTTTACAACTAGGTGATACCTAAGCAAAATTTCCATGTACTCATTAAGGTGCAGGAGTATTTAAGCCACCTTGAGAGTTAATCTTGAATGCCCAAATACTGCTCTGAAACGAGAGTTGTGTACAGGCTCCTAGGCTCAAGGCAGCTACAACACCACACTCCAAACACACACATCAGCATCCTCGCTACTCAAGTGAGGAATCCTACCTACTGCAGCACTAGCAGCCCTGAAAGCCAGCACAATCTCAGTGTTTGCAAACCTCTCTGTACAGAGCCCTTTTGAAATGCCAGAGCCGGGCACAAGCTGGAAGGACTGGCTGGACTGCCTGCAGTGCAGTCTCCAAGCAGATGCCCTGACCCACTGAACCCAGAAAGCTCCTCCTTTCCTGCAACACATGAGGAAAACAGGGTTGGCATAGCAGGTGTCTGTGAAGGGTCACCTTAACACCACTGCAGGAGACACAATGCATTGCTGATGCCAATTATACTTTTCCTTCATCTCTAAAATAAAGGAATTTCTGAGCGAGCTGTTTAGAAAAGCCACAGGAGCTCATGTCAGGAGAGCCTGGAAAACATGTGCTGTGTTTGCTAATCTCTCCAACAATTTAATACTGCTGTGCTGTACCCCATGCAAAAATGAAGTCACTCTTTTAACAACTTAAAACAGAATTCCTCCTTTAGTGGCAGCTGCAAATTCAGATACCCAGAATGACAAAGAAAACCAAGACTGTGTATGTTAGATTTCAGAATTTTGAAGCCTGGTTCAACTCATTCCTCCTGGGGCACCTTGTGCAGTGCCCTTGTGGTAACACAAGCACATCCTGGATAACTCCCATGGACATCTGACACTGTGCACCTGCATGCAGCATCCCAAAGACTGCAGAAGGTCTCCACGCCTCAAGCTTCCATAGCTCATTACTTAATGAGAAGAGGGACTGTAACTCCCCAACTGCTTATGTTCCTTTCAATTTGATTATCAAGCTGATGCTTTCACAGAAAGGCTCCATGACTATCTGAACCAGGCTAGTTTGGCAGGAACTGACATAATTTAACTAAAAAACCAAAAGCCATCTGCAAGGCTGCTTTATGTACAAAGTGGACTGCCATTTGGCCTTAGAAGAATTACTCTCTGAAATTGTATTTTATTTGCAAGTCTCAACATACCCGCCCCACTGAATTACTTAGCCACAATGGAGGAGGATTCACCAAAATAGAAAAAACAAAGCCAAACAACATGTCTTTTGAATTACGGAGATGTTATTGCCAGTAACTAGCTCTTATTTATCCTTTCTGCTTTCTGCCTACATTCAATTGTTTCGAAAACACACACCTCCTACATAGATGTCCTTGTGAACAGATCCAGAGGCTCTTCTTCTGCCCCAGACTTGGGAGATGTTATATTACTGAGAGGTTTGTCTTACTAAAATTATTACTGTTATGTAGACTGCTCTAGAACACCCTTATACTTTTTAAACGTACACACATACTTTCTTACCAAAATCTCCAATTTCACTTGCAAATTTATATCACAGCAGGTCTATGACAGTTGCCGTAGGTGAACAGACTCACAGCATTAAGTTATTAATTAATATTCATACCCATTTGTTTTTTCAGCTCCAGCAACAAATGCCCAGTGTGCCAAGACTCCAAGAGAACCGGAAAGGAGGTCCCCCTGTCCACCACACCTCCGGCTGCTTCCTTCGTGACTGCACACAAGTACTGTGAACAAACCAAAACCAAAGTCATAAGCTTTATCCCTCTGTTTACAGTGACAGCACTGCAGCTGCAAGGGTTACCCTCTGAGGCACACAGCAACTAACAGGTGAGAGACTTAACACAGGCAGCAGAATATGCTGAAATACACTATTCTTATTTTAAAAAAGCATTAACTTTTTTTTTAATACTTTTCTCATTACCTTTTAATCCTTTGCATATAACATTGCACAATGGGCACACTTTCTCCACTTCACTCAGCCTGTACAGGTGAGTTTAGTTATTCATGTGCCATCATGGACCATCACCCCAAACTGGACCAGGTCCTTCCACAAAGCCATTGCACAAACACAACTCTTCAGTGCCTCTGAACTTCAGAGATTGCCAATGTAAACCAAGGTGTTTACAAAAAGCAAATGCAAAATAGAACTGAAACCTCAAATATTCTACCATGTCCATCACAAAAATATTTTATTGAAATAGCCTTTTCCTTAGGCTTTGTAAAAAGCACTTGCAAGACAGATTTATTTTTTCTGCCAATCGACAGTGTCCTCACCATCCTGTATGTTTCTGCCAGCAGTGTCACTGTGGATAGGCTGTATCAGGATATCAAATGTTACATTTCTATTTTAAATATGCCAAGGACCTTGGTCAAACTGATCTCTTTGTGCAGCTTTAACTGCGAGGAACACACAAATGGTTTCACTACATTTAACTCCTTTGTTCTCCATTCTCAACAAGCCCAAGCAGGAAGCCTGGAGGATATATAAGGCACATAAAAAGAAAACAGTGTCAGTTCTGCTACCATTCTCCAAACTCTCCTGTGGGTATGTACCTACCCTTAGCTTTTTTCTTGGTTGAAAAAAAAAAAAAAAACCCAACCCAGGAGAAATTTATTTTCCTCACCTAGGAGGATGGAAGAGCTGGCATAATCATGGCTGGCCAAGTGTGATCCTTAGCATCTCCAGTCAGCTACCATAGGATTCAGGACTGTGCACACAATCACTTGTGTGCTGCTGAGCATGCCAAATATACGAGCCAAGGATAAAGCAAGACCAGGCATTGCTTGGACAACAGCTCTTACCTCAAGCCTAGACTGGGTTTCTCCCAAAGAGTATAAACAGAGCAGCCCAGGTGTTTTACAGGGAGTACTGCCCATACTTTTAACATCTGAAAAATTTTTTTTTCAAACTAATGGAAAAAATTTGCACAGAACTGTAGAACTTGCAGATACATCTTCCTAACTAGCAAGTGGTAAAAAACTACACAATGCCAATAAACCCCTTCCAGTTTGTCTGTGCAACAGCAAAGGATTGTACTTCACTTCCATTTCCTACCGACCCCTCCAGCAGCAACTGCGGGGCTCGCGAGGCCAGGCAGCTGTGCGTGTTTGCTGCCACTGAGAGGGCAAAGATTCATCACTCACCACGAGCACAGCACACACTGCAGCCACGCCAGCAGTTCGTTCTCCCAATCACTCTTCTCCCCTTCCCCCTCCCCCTCTCAAATTAAGATTCTGGATGTGTTTCTCAGTGAGCAGTAGCTAATGTCAAATTTCACAAGTGTAATGCCCTTCTGAGTTAGCTATCTGAAGAAGGTATGGCCTTTTAGGTGCCGTGATTTATTCTTATTTTTAGTTTAAATACAGTGCTTTGGAGAAATTACTTCTAATTCTACTACTTTGAAGATGCTATCTCACAGGATTTTCACTTTGAGGGCTTGAACTCCTGGCAGGAGGCAGGATGGAAATCCTCTGTTCAAAAGCTTTGGAGCCTTCTGACTGACAGCTGAGCACAAGCCCCTGCTTATTAGCTGTATGTCACCATCTGCCACTATTCTGTAGCCCCACAACCTTCCAGTCATTTTTGAGCTGTACAGGAAAGCAAGATCTCCTCAAACTAGGCCAATTATAATACTCCGCTAAAGAAAAAAAAAAAGTGGTCTTTTGTTTGTGTTTTTAAAAAATAAGTCTCAAATATGTGCAGACTACCTCACAGGCAACAACAAAAGCAGACCTTTTTGTACTCTGCACACAGAAGCTGGAAAACAAATCCATGGAATACCTTCAAAGAAGCAGAACTAGAGGAGATTCACTTGAATGAGGAGGGAAAGATATAACACACAATTCTTTGATCAAAGAACATCTCAAAATAAAAGGATGATGAACATGACGACAAGCAATGGGAAAAGGATTTAAAAACACTTCTGAATTACAGCCATTATTAAGAGCTTTTAAAATATAAGAAGGAATCCCACACTGGCATCAAGACAAACCAGCATACTGCTGAATCAATACAGGATGCTTTTCCCACCCTTCTCCTAGAACAGCAAAATAAAACAGCTGTCTTGACACTCCCCCAGTGCAACATCCCCCACTGCATGGCTGAGCCCTCTGTGAAGACTGTTCCAGCAGTTCTTTAAGGACCATGGGGGTGATGTCTTTATGTTGCACTGCGCAGTCACAACCAGTGGAAATGTTACAAGACCTTGATTAGCTGCACATGGCTGAACAGCCAGCTATGATGCCAAGAAGGTGGGCAGTTCCATTCCTTGGAAACATGCACAACACTTTGTTTATGTGAGGATGAAGCTGGTTTTGATCTGCTGTTCCATGATGCTATAGCATGTTCAACTAGGGACAGCCATGTACATCAGCAAACATAGAAAACATGGTTCTTGGACAAGCTGAGGAAACCAACACGACTGGATGAGGGACAACAAAGAAACTACAAAGACTGAAATCACCACCATGTATCAACTTTGAAAAGGCAGCAGCCAGGGCCACTTAAGGTCAATTAGTCTGACACCAGTCCAGATCAAAACAATGGAGAGGTTCAGTTATAGTTATACTGACAGAAACACACAATTAATGCTGGTCAAGCTGGCTGTTAGGGCAGAGTGTCCAGTTCTGTTTTCTAACAGCTCTGAGCAACCAAATCTGATGTCATTATTTCTCAGGGTAATGAGTCAAAGAAAACCCACCTCAGTATAAGTAGAAGGCAGTTTTTTAATGAAAACTGATTTATACAAGTAACTCTTGCAGAAAAAAAAAAAGACACAACTCCCTAGCACTTATCCATGCAGCACACATACCCTATCAGAAGAAAAGGCTAGATGACATAAAAATATCATCGCTGAAGAAATGCCTGCAAGGAGATCTGCTAGAGCCAGAACAACCACAGTCCTATCCAACAGTTTCAACACAGTCTCAGCAAGTAAACATCATATAAATACTTCCAGAGCTTTAGGCAGCAAAGACAACACGTCCCTCACATATAATCACACCAATTTCTTGTGTACCTAAATCCATGGAAATAACTTGTACTGAAATGAGTGCAACAGAAACAAAAAATGGAAGGCTGCCATACTGACAATATTATAAAGTAGAAATTGAAGAGTTTTAGGCTTCAAACAATTCAAAACTCTGCCCCAGATTTTCTGGGTAACTACGGCTAATTTAGTAGCTCTATGTTTCATATATTTCAGGCCATAAAGTATCTTCAAGAAGTGCTGAAAAGGGAGTGATGGTATTTATATTTGTGAAGGCATTCAGACTATGGTGTCACACCTAGCCATATCATTGCCAAGTTTTAAGCTGAAAGAACTCCCAGCCCAAATTTTGCTGCTGCCAAAAGCCCAGAAGAATTACCTACTTGTGGGTATTGTATGCATAATTAAAAAAAAAAACAAACCCAAACAACAGTCTGCTATGTAATTGAAAATAGCTGTCCTCTTTGAAAGAAAAAAAAATATCAGAATGCAGAAGTGTGGCTGACTTCAAGCACTACAAGTTAACTGGGAAGCACGGATTTTGATATGGCTGTATGCAGGCAGCACCATTTATAATGCCAGCTCCTAGATACGTCACAGTTGGAAAACCAAAGTTTTTCTAACTACAAAAGGTAGCGTGTATCTGCTTGTTCCTTCACTATGTTCACCCAATAGTGAAGAAAAAAAAAAAGCCTCTGGAGTGGTTTTTGCTTTTGCATTTAGAGCATAGCATGTGGAAAATGGGATAGTTTAGTTGTTCTGATGATGGTCAAGAAGGCTGAAGAGCCTATGATAAATATCACATTTATTGACACTGCAGACTAATTTGTGAATCTCAGACATCCTGGACAAATTCCTTGCACTTGTTTTCCTCTTGGAAAGGAGTAGTATTTCATTCACCCTAACGTGGCCAAGAATCCATGTATGAAACATGGCCATTCTAACTTCTGATATGACCCAACTGGATCCATCTGCTAACAGCCACTCCACACAACAAACACACTTCAGTTTAACTAAAAGGCTTAAGGTTTCCATTTTCTGTGCAAATAATATAGTTACCAAAGGATCGTTTTGTTCCATCAGTACAAGATTTAGACCATTATCAGATTTTTAGTAAAATCTCTTACCAATATACATCTCTGACCTAGCATAAACTTATAGTAGTAAGAAATTAATCTTTTTCCTTTTGCAAGTTAGTTCACAAAAGCACATAGATCATGGATTCCCAGGAACATACAGAGCGCATACAGACAGAGAAACCAAGTTTAATGACTCTGGCTGGAGAAACAACTCAACTGATGTGGAAAATGTAAGTTGGCTTTTATATAAAGGGTGCTTATACTTTTTCATTCCCTAATCACACTTTTAAAACTTAGTTAAGTCCTTGAGTGAGAGATAGAGCAGGCAATTTGAGACTAAAATGACCCAAATTCTCCATTAGTTTTGCTGGACAGGCAAAGGAGCCACGGGCCAGGTGAACAGTGTTGGGGAGAAGCTGGCTGGGCTGCACATGTCGGAGACAGCACAGTGGCACCAGGGACAGGAACCATCACCTCCCCATTTTGCTTGTTCTGCAGAAGCAGGACTGGAGACAAAGGTGCTGCCCCTCAGCTATAAATCTAGGTGAGATTTGCTCAGCAGCTGTGAGTGAGCCAGGCAGTGACAAGCACTGAACAGCTTCCTTTCCAGCTGTGTGGGGAGATGAATGGCTGGAATTAGAAGTACTACTTGGTGACTTATGGCAAGAGTTGGCTTTTTGCCCCATATCCAGTGCTCAGTATTCTGCCTTGCATGCTTCCTTGCTTCTTTTGACCATAGCTGCAGCTGAGCAATTGGAGAAAAACCAAATTTGGCTATTGGTTCCAGGTAAAAGTAGTCCCAGACAGTAGTGGGATGTTTCCCATAAAGCATGCCTTTTGGAAGAGAGGAGGGTCAAACACAGAAGAACTCACTATCATGTTTAAAAACCAAAATCCAAATACTCTAATTCAAGGACGTAACCAAATTTTAAACATGTTAGGAACTAAGGCTGGTATAACCACACTTTATTATTGACCAGTTCTCCAAAGAATAATAAAAAGATAACCTTAGAGAGCTGTGCCATAGTGAATAAAAGCTGACTTACCTTTTACCCATAGGCTGAGTACTCATTCCTACCCTGGTCAGTGATGGCACTGATATCACCTACCAAGAGCATGGTGAAACTCATCTTTGTAGAGCAGGGAATCAACAACTGTAGACCAAGCTATAATGTGAAATTGCAAAAGGAAAGAGAATATAAAACTTAATTTAAAATCTTGGTGATTACGATTACAGGCCAGTTGGCAGCTCTACTACTGAAATGGAGACAAATTTTAGAAAAACCTCCTTTATACTGGACGACTGCTACTGCTTTCACAGAGGCCAGTATGTGACTTTGAGGCCGTAAGAAATCATCAGCACCAGCTAGTCTGATCTGTGAAAACAAACTTTAGAGGTATCCAGACACTTCAAAGTTTGTGAATCTAGCAAAGTTTCAGGTATGTTGCTGTACTAGTTCTTTTGTCTAAATCTTACTTNAACTTCAACTTTCTATCAGAATTTATTGAGCCTCTCTGTAGATTGCAAAGCTTTTGGCTGAGAGTAATTCTTCAGCAATAATTGACACCAAATCACCTGGTAACCCTTTCTGTCTTCAGGTAACAGAAGTAAACTGTCTACTGCATTTCCTACAGACTAATGAATAAAAGTACTGTGAAAATAACCACTACAATCACCCTAAGCTATAAAGCATTCAACCCAATCTTCCCTATTTCAAAAAGCCTTCCTTACTCAACAACTAAGCAAAAAAAAAAACCAAAAAACCACCAAAAAGTTACATGGTTAAGTTTGCAATTTCTCAATTTCTGGTTTTCCTGGAGAGCACTGAGACTTACTTTTCTCTCTTTGTTTTTTTTTTCCCTGGAAAGTGCACATGCAGTATTTTCTCAAAGGAGGATAAAAGTAATATATGCAAACTACAGTGTCAGTATGCTGAACACAGAAGGTCAAGCAGGAAATGCCTAATAGGTAGGGCTTAAGCACTACAAATGGATGATGACACGATAAATAAAAAGCAAGAGGAATACACAGATTTTTTCATGTTTGATTGTGCTCAGAGAACACTGGCCCGATCCAATAAGCTTGGATTTCTCTCATGTATGTAGTCTTAGCTGAAAAAAAAGACATCAGATCAAAAGAAGAGACAGATGAAAGCTAAGAGCAAAAAACTGGGAAAGAATTCAAGGTCTGTGACATGACAACATAGTCCATGTTTGGCACAGAGCACACAGTAGAATCTACTTTCTCAAAGTAATTTTGCATTTGAAAGCTTTTTAAAAATTGACCAGCAGATCAGACCCAAAGAACATGGCTGTTAAAAGGAAGCTGAAGTCTGTAGTTTCTGCAAAATTCTCAAGAACCTTCTTCAAAGTCACGCAACCTCTAAAAACAGTTCTTGTAACACACATTATAACCTCCTTCTTAGTTCAGCAATGCTGCCTGTAATGTCTGTAATCCAACAAAGCATCAGTGATAGCACCAAGGTAAGAACAAGAAAGCAGCTCATAGCTGGATATCAATCAACTGCTATAAAGGCACGGAACTGTTTTTATTTCAAAACAAAAGCCACTTTACTAATAGAAAAAAATACCAGAACACAACAGAGACAAATAACATGGGGGAAAAAAATAAAACCAATACAAAACCCCAAAAGCACACAAGACATACATGAACTTGTGCCACACATGAACATTTAAAATTGAAACTGGAAAGAACTTCACTTGTTTCCTGTTTTTTTTTTTAAATCCTGCACAACAAGAGACATTAGAGACCTGTCCTGTCTGTCCAGCAGGTGTGGGGATACACTTATCTCAAGAGTAACAGTTCAAAAGGAAAACAGACATATACTAGATAATGTACTCAATCTAAAGTGCTCACCCAGTCTTCCCAGTGTTCATTTAAAAAGCAACAATCCTGTATAAAAAGAATATTGTTGACATAAAAGCAGAGGAAGAAGACAACTACAATGCTCTAAAGCTCTCTAGCTGGAGTCAAGACATTTTATCCTCCAGCAGAGTTCATCCACCTTTAAGCCTGGCCTGAGTGTCCAAGGTTACAAATCAAGTCTGCTATGGCTGCAAATGTGACAGCAGACTTCCCCTGGGGACACCTGGGTGCTGTGTGAGCAAGGTCCTTTACCACACAGATGTAACCATATTGCTTCCAGGCCCCACTTGTTGCACAGTCTGCTACAGTATCTGCACTAATGGGGTATCTGGAAGGTGGCTCTGCACAAACCAGTTGTCAAACAGCTTTTCTGTTATCAAAGACTTCCATGGCTCCCAGTAATGAAAAATTGACTGTATATATAAAACAGTTCTGATGCAGCATAAACATTTATCAGAGATTAGCATTTCAAGTAATTAAAAGCAGAGCTGCTGCTTGTTATGTATGTGAAATAAGACCATGCAGGCAAAATGTGATGAAGGCACTTGTGAATTAATTTTATACTGATCACAGTAAATGATCAGTATAAAAAGCATCAGACAAGCAGCTAATTTTATTAAGTATATTTTGAATCATATTGGTATGAGACTGCTGTAATGGCAATCTAGAATTAATTTTTAATTTGTCAGGGCTGCTGTAAAGTCATACATGTATATGCTAATCTGCAGCCCCATGATGGACAGCATCAAAGACCTGAGCAGGTCATGAGCTAAAAGACATCTTCAATTCTCACACACACTGATACATCATGAACTAATGGTATTATTTTGCATCAATTTAGCAATGACAGCTGCAGTTATATAAACCATCTCAGCAAAGAACTTTCAAACAGTTCACAAAAATTAAATAATTAATTTCTCAATACACACATAATGTAAAATATAACATCTATAAATGCAAAATAAAATCTGCTACTTTTTTCAGCAAATAAATTTAGTTGTACTCTTAAAATATCAATTTACACAATTCATCTAAAGGTGATCTGCAAAGGCAGCAATCCCTCCAGTCTTCAGGGGGATACACCCAAATGCTATACACTCTACTGGACTACGACTGATAGCAAACAGAACAGAACAATCACATTGCTAAAAGCAGAAGGCTTCACTTACCTTTCTCTCCATCTGAAATAAGATCTCTTTCTCCCTTTTGCACAACTGTCAAATTCCCCATGGCTTGGCTGAGTCTTAATACACATCCATGATGATCACTACTGTCCACGGGGTCTCTAAGCTACAACACAAGAATTATTTTGCTACTAGAACAACATATTCTAACACATGCTACTTGCATATGGATGGGGGGGAAAAAGGCAACATCATCAGTCTTTCTTTAAATAAAGAGCTCAGTTTAAGAATATGCATTGCTGTGGCAATTATGCCATGCAATAAAAACCCACAGAGTGTTTCTCTCACATACAAGAAACAGCACATAATATTTAAGGCAGTAATAAGTTACTTATTTGCAAGGACAAAAAGACTAAACTTGCACATACTTAAATACCAAAGAAGCAAACAGCTCACCATGGCTTCATACAGCCTACTGAACTCCATATAGTTTGGGGTAAGAATAGCTCTCTGGTAGCCTTGAATAAGAGAAGGCTGCTGGGAGATGAGCCACAGTCCATCCTGCAAAACACAGTAAAAATAACATTTACTGAATAGATTCCTAAATGTTAAACCAGTGACTGAAATCAAGAAAATACTTACTGCATCAATAATGATTGGAATTCCTTTCACTTTCGATTTCTCTATAATACCCTGCAAAAAACACAGATACTTTTAAGATGCTTGTTAATTTAGATCTTGTAAGATCCAAACCAAATTCATACAATAAATCTAACCATGTAAGTTGTTTTCACAAAGTGATAGAAAAAAAATCTGTTATACTCTGCAAACTAATGTAAAACATTTTCATATCAGCAGGTAATTTTATAGTCACAATGTTCTCTCCCTGGTTTAAGCGTCCACAGAGTTGGTATGTGCATTGGGTACTCATGGCAAGGTTTTGGGAGGGGGAAGAGGGGCTACAGGGCTTCTCTGAGAAGTTCCTGGAAGTTTCCCTCATGTCCAATAGAGCCAATGCCAGCCA
>VZUA01088653.1:8346-18884 GCA_013401035.1 Horornis vulcanius
TTTTTTTTTTTTTTTTTTTTTTTTGTAATATAACATTGACTTCAGGATTGATTCTATATTTTTATTTCTCTTTGTATTGGTATAGCATGGCCTGGTTTTTGGTAGCAGGGGGGCCACAAAGATGGCTCCTGTGAAAAGCTGCTGGAAGCTTCCACCATGTTGAGCAGAGCCAACCCCTTAACCCCTGATGGCTCTGAAGATGGATATGCTGGGCCAATGAGAAAGGTTGGTAATGCCTCTGTGATGACATATTTAAGAAGAAAATCAAAACAAAGTGGGCACAATTTTATTCTTCTAGTCAGAGAAGAGGAGGAGGTGGGAACAGATGAGAGAAAACATGGAGGCACCAAGGTCAGTGGAGAAGGAGGGGGAGGAGGTGCTCCAGGTGCTGGAGCCAAGATTCCTCTGCAGGTTGTAGTGAAGACCGTGGTGAAGCTGCTGTGCCTCTGCACAGCAGGGGATCCAAGGGGGATGCAGAGATCCATCCGCAGCCCCTGGGGATCCACAGGGGATGCAGAGATCCACCTGCAGCCTGGTGGGGAGGTGCCCATACCAGAGCAGGTGGATGCCTGGAGGAGGCTCTGATCCAATGGGAGACCCAGAGGAGAGAGAAGACCCCTGTTTCCAGGCTGGAGCAGCTTGTCCTTGGAGGACTGCACCCTGTGGAAGTGTGACCCATGCCACAGCAGTTTTGGGAGGACTGTTCGCCTGCAGGGGGAATTTATGTTGCAGCCGGTATGGTAGGGCTGCTGCTCATGAGAGTGGACCCACGCTGGAAAAATTCACAGAGAACTGTCTACTGTGGGAAGGAGCCCACAGTCTCACAGGGGAAGGACTCCTCTCCCAGCAGTGGAAGAAAATCTCAGTGATGAACTGACCTGTAATAAATGATATAGAATAATTTGAGATTTTCATAGGTATATAGTGTAAAATCATACATGTTCGAGTAAGATGTGTCCAGGAATTGTGCTGCCTTTGTCAGCAGCCAGAGATAAGACCTATTTGCAACCGAAAAGAGGGTGGCATCAGGAGGAGATGGGTCTCCTCCGAAGATGGGACTGCCAACGACCCGGTGATTAACACCTGATATGCATCTGGGCAACATCATCACCAGAGTGCATCCCAATGGTGGGTTCCTGTAAATCCAATCAAACAATCATCCTTTCCAGGAAAGCTGTTCAGTGGACTAGCAGCAGAGAAAGAAATCTTCATAAATATTCAGGAAAGGAGAGAAGGACAAAGGAGGCTGGAGCAACTTGACTTTCCACCAGAAAAGAGTATAAAAACGGATTTTGTGAACAAGGCGGGTTCGGTGTGATAGAGGCCAAATCTCGGTTCACCCAGGTCCATCCCAGGCTTGGAACTGATTTCTTTTGATTGTGGCTTTCTCGGACTTTTTTTCTATGGCGATTTATCAATAATTTCCCTTTTATTGATTAAAATTGGCTTTTCATTTATAACAGACCCAAAGGCCCCCATGCCCTCTCTCCCTGCACTGTTGGTGGGAATGAGGGAGGGGTTGGGGGGAAAAAGATGTTTTGAGGGTTATTTTACTTCTCATTATCCTCCTCTGACTCTGTTAGTAATAAATTCACATTGTAACTCTAAGTTGAGCCTGTTTTGCCCTTGAAGTGTTTTGTCCTGGTCCCTATCTCACCCATGAACCCTTTGTTAATTTTTTTTTCCTTCTCTGCTGCCCAGCTGTAGCAGGGGAGGGTCAGCGAACAACTCTCATGGCTGCCTAATGTTGGGGCAGTGTCAAACCACAACACTCTTCTAGAACCTAATGTTACAAATATGGCAAGTAGATCTTGAAGGCATCACTGAAAATAATCTCATATCTCTTCAACTCCAAAGGAGTACTAGCTGTCCTCATACCTTTCATGTTTGTGCATGTCTTTAAATGTTCCTCACTAATATTTTCATTTAATACATTGGATGATTTGATTAGTTGTTTTTGAGAAGTAGACCTGGATCACTGAACACTGATGACTGACTTTTCCTGGGCAGGTGAATGGGGGGCTCTGGAGTAGTGGAGATGCATTCTGTAGGAACTGAGCTTGTTCTTGTGTACTACAATGAACTATAGAAGTTATTTCATTTATTTCCCATAGGTAATGTTCTAATAATTTGATATAATACACTGTTCTTCCTTGAAACATGTTGTTTTTTATTTTCTTAAGCTTCTCTCTCCTTATTAAAGTTTGTGGGTTTTGTAATTTCATAGTTCTCACTCATTGTTTTCCACATCCTCTTTCTTACTAGAGACACTGAAGTCTTGAAGCACTTTTACTATTCTTTACTCAAATTTTATACTAAAAATATTATCATTAAAATACAAGAAATGTCTGAGTTCTCCTGTATTGCCTTCTTGTTGAAATCTGTTTAGTTAAAATCTTCCTTATCACCCAAAGTCTCTGCCTTAAATGATTCTGACTGCTTCCCACAATGACTAAATCTTCTTGATTTAATTTTTATCATGAATCACAGCAGTGTAACAGCCAGTTTTCAAGTAGTCCCCCAATAAATTTAGAGCCACAAGTGTTTATGCAACTTTGATTTTAATAAAACTCTCTTCTTCACTTTTTTTGTCCTTCATCAAAAAGTGCTGCCCTTTAACACTGATATTCTAGTCATGCCTTTATTCTGATAATTCTCTTGGGCAAACAGCAGTTTTGATGAAGTCCTTAAAACAAGAAAAATACTTATGTGTTGCAGTTGGACATGAAGGAAGAGCTTGACTCCAAGTAGAAAATTAATTAGAAGGCTATTTTTTTTTTTACACAGCTCCTTTTTGTAACATGCTGTGCTAAAGAACCATATAATCGGTTAGATAAGACAACACTTCTCTTAATTGGTTAAATAATAGAAACAACATCTGTGAGAGAATTATTATGAGAAACCTAGAAGTGTTTATGAAATATAGAAGACTTACTTACTTTTCACTGTCCTTGAAAGGAGTCTTTCTCTCACAGAAGAATCAGCCACTAATCGGGCTGAAAATTTCACAAACTCAGAAAATCAGACCCACACTTATGCTGTACCCCATGCAGTGTCTCACTCTTCCTGGCACCTCCTATCTCTTCTACCATCTATTGGAGAAATGCATGAGTCAAAAGGTGATGGAAGAAGATGGCCAGGCTCTTGAGCAATTGCTGGGGCTTTGCTTGAAGAAGTCTTTTGGCTGGGCATTATCTATGCAGAGACTTGGGACTGGGCTTGGAAGCGTCATGATTTCTGTCAGGGTAAGTGGGGAAAATTGCCATTAGCGTTCTTCCTCTATCTAAGCTCCATTGCCTGGATACCTTTTTCGCATGCCTTAAATGAGCTACTATTGGTGTCTAATTCATCCTTTCAGAGAAATGTTGCAGGTGGTAAAGCTAAAAGCAACATATTCCTTGTAAAATGTGATGTGGTTTGAGAAGAAGCTTTTCCACAGAGTAGATTTAGTGACCTTTCTTCAGAAAGGAATTCAACTTTCACATGTAAAATAGAGGGAAAAGGTAATATTGTAAAGAGAAGTGATAGTTTCAAGGAGGACAAATGCATTTAAGAGATCAAGGATCCTAACTGGATTAGTGATATATAGGAGACTATATTTCGCATCTGGCAGCCTGAAAAACAACAACAACAACAACAACAACAACAACAAAAAGGAAAAGCAGGAGTGAAAGAATGGACAAAAAGCCAAGTCTTATTTAACAAAACTAATTTAATTAACTTAAACTTCATTAAGAATTTTGTGTGTGTGTCTTTTGCTTTATATTATCTAGATTAATTAAAATTTGACTGTGTTTTATCCAGTCTGTGGTTTCAAATATACTTTAGCTGAAACTGGTGCAAATTTAAGCAGACAGCTTAGAATACTGTAACATTTTTCAGCTGTGCTACTTAATGAGCTTAATCTGCAAGTTTAAGACAGCTCTTCCAGTGTATATCCTGAATAACTCCATGAGAAGTCCAAGCAGTGATACTGATTTACAATAGCAAAGGAAATAATTCATCAGCTGGCTATAGTGGCTAGAATGAAAAAAAAAAATATTCTTAAATATTTGCCATAGTATTTTTTTCAAAAGTCGGTTAAAAGGGATTAATCTGATTTCTATTTTCACTTCAGCATTTGGCATATATTAGGTGAAAAATTGCTATAGAAGCTGTACATGTTCTGGGAGGCCTGGTCCCGGGGAGACTTTGCTGATAGCCGATCAGGGCAGAGAAAGCTTCCACGACTGGGCTGCGAGCAACCCCCCTTACCGGTGAGGCAGACCCCCTAGATGCCCGGGAAAAAACGCCCGGGAAATTGGGCTGTGGGAGGAGCCTTAGCAGAAAAAAAAAAACCCAATTAACTGCGCCATAATCCTAACCTTTTTTTGAGGAGGTGTTTCTTGGAGGGATATCCTGCTTCTTCCCTGGCTGTCAGTCCTGCTTCGCTGCTTCCCCGAGGCAGCTCGACACCATGGCAACCAGCACTCCACTGTTTCCCGGACGGAACCGCCGCCGTGCCCCGACCCTGACAACCTGCAACTGCTCCACGAGTGCGCCCGTAGCCACAGCAACCTGTTCTTTGGCACCGGGAGAGACATGCAGCCTGCTGCTGTTTGGAAATCGCGCCCAGCCAGCCATGGGAGCTACGCAGACTCACCGCGGCTTGCAGCACACACTCTCCATCTCCCGAATTGGTGCTAAGAGGGCACTCGGGATACAGCGGTAATGATCTGTCGTGGTTTTCTGTTTCTCCCTCTGTCTCTTCTCCCCTCTTTGCTGCCTTTTCTATCTATCCCCTTTAGTAGGAACACTTATCTTCCTTTATCAACAGACAGTTGTCAGATCGAATATTGCTACATTTGTGCTTTATTTTCGTTGGAGAAATCGACCAAAAAGAACTCCTCGACTCAGCTTTTAGAGCAGGACGGACAGTAGGAAATGTTAAGTACAGCATAATAATAATAATAATAATAATAATAATAATAATAATAATAATAATAATAATAATAATAATGTTTATTGTTACGATTATGTCAGAATTATATCTGCTTTAAAAAATCCAGTTTAACGATGGAACTTTCAACAACTGAATGTAACTAAAAATGTGAAATATGGTCAGACTGGAATGTAGGACTTCACATCTCATGCAGCATCATCATAGAGCAAACTGATGTTTTATATCATGCACCTTTGCATAGCACTGATTTTGAATGTGCCAGGAATATTTCTTATGCTCTTTAGAGCCCTGAATTATCAGTACAGTAGACAAAACTTACACTAGTAGGAAAATGATGGCTGTTACCAAGTTTCTGAGCAACTGCCCAACTTTATGTTCTCAAGTTTATGTTCTCAAGTTTATGTTCTCAAGAGCTACATCCAATCTGGCCTTGAAAACTTCCAGGGATGAGGCAGCCACAGCTTCTCTGGGCAACCTGTACCAGGTCTTCACCACTCTCACACTAGATAATTTCTTCCTAATATCCAACCTAAACCTACTCTCTGTCAGTTTGAAGCCATTCTCCCTTGTCGTGTCACTAAATGCCCTTGTAAATAGCATCTCTCCCTCTTTCTCATAGGTTTCCTTCAGATGTCTTAAAGAGCCCAGAAATAAAACTACACACTTTTGAGATAATAATAATATAACAGGTAATATAAAGGCTGCTCTTTACTGGAGGCCTCTAGGGGCAGATATAAAAATGTCCACATGCCCACCCCCTCATGGGGCGAATGCAGTTTTACAGCTTTAGTAAATCAGCATAATTAACAAAAAATCTCCAGTTAGAGACGTAAGTGGTGAGGAAGTTTTCCCCCAGTTCAATCCCCTCCTAATCCTCTTCACTTTTTTTTAGGGAATAAAAGTTGTTGATGAAAATGAATCTTGAAGAGCTGGTTTTGACCTTGATTCCCAGGACAACCAAGCTTGGATAGGAGGCCTTGTACACCCCTGCAGCTTGAAGCTCTAGAATATGTTTTGTCTTTCTGCCTAGGGAAGAGGAAGGGAAAAGTACTGGGAAAACTAGCTACAAACACACTAATGAGCTACAAAAACTTATGCAAAGAATACAGTGAAAATGTAAAAGAATAAAAGGCAAAAATCAATTCAGCATCATTTCAAGTACTATTTCATGGGGTATGTCAAAACAAATACTGATATAGGGAAAGAAAATTCCAAAAAGTGGGAAGCAGGTAGTATTTCTCACTGGAGGTATAGGGAAAGAGCAATCTCTTTAAATAAGCCTTTTTTTTAAAGTGGTGAAATTACAGATTTTAATTTGCACTGACTGAAGAAAAATAAAATGCAACATTGGAAGATAAACAAGAAGTGGTATTATATGGAAGATCCATTTCATAAATATGCTTAATTTCTATTGTCTCCAGCAGTAGAAGAAACAGGCAGAACCTACCATCTTTGCATTAATGATACTCATTAATCCAAGCAGAGCAACACTGTGTACAACTACAAAAGGCATCTCTGAACAGTACCAAATATTCAATTCAATGAATAAGATTGTTATGCATGGTTTTACTCAACTAATAGTAATTGTTAATGATCATCCATAACATCTGGGAAAGAAGGGCAGCTGCACCACACAAAATGCTTCTGGCATTGAACAGCACATTGTCTTAGAAAAGAGACTTCTCTGAAGTAACACTGGATCAGCACAAAGGCATTACACATCAGCCTTGCTTGTATTTTCTGCTTTTTTTTTTTTTTCACAAGCTGAATTTTGAACACTTGTCTAGCAGTATCTGTTTTTTCATGCTTTTTATCCCTGTTACTGGATTCTTCCTAGAACAAGATCACATTGCAACTTGAAGAAGAGTGGAGAGAAAGTTTTAATTATTTGACCTGGCTAATTTCAGTTGCTTTACATAGGTTTTCTTGGTATTTTAGAAAAACCTGCAGATTCTCTCATTCTAGATTTCAATCAACATCTGGTCTCCTACCAGGGAGGTTTTCAATAATTCTGAGATCCCTAGGCCATGCAATCTTTTCAATTTTAAGCTTTTCTTATGTTTAAAATCAATTTTTTCACATCTCAAATTTGTAAAATTCATTTTCTGTAATAAAAAGTACATACATTAAACAATACATTCTTTAGTATCGTCTTACTGAAATTATGAAAAATACATATTTAAAATCAGTTTTTGCTGGAAATAATTATTATGTTCCTTTCTGCCATCAGCAATAGCCAATCAACTGTTTACAGACATAGTATGAAGCTTCCTTTAAGCTTCTCTGCTACTTTAACATACTTTGAAATTATTTTGGCTGCTAAGTGTCTTCCTCTGTTATTCCATTCTAGCCATGTTTCTCTCGATAATTTATCCATGATAATCTATGTCTGGAAGCCACACAGAGATAAGTATGAATAAGGTCCATCTCAATTAATCATAAAATGTTTGTGATGAGGAAGATAATTAAGCTTTTGTAAGCAATCAAACATGCAGTAGAAAACAACTGAAAGTGTTTTTTTCTCAGTTGTATATAAATTAATGTTCAGGCAAACATTGAATGAATAGGAATGACTTTGTACTTGTAGCTAAGATAGTCCATGCAAATGCTTTAGAAAAAGTTTGTTTTATGTGCTTGAACATAGGCTTAGGAGGTAAATATTGCCCATTTTATGTTAATGTTTATATTGCCCATTTTATGTTTATGCTCCATATATATGTCTTAATGAAGACATAATGATTTCTTATATCTCTATCATGTTAATGTTGTTACTGTGTATTACAAATAGTACCACAAAAATAAAAGAGAACAAACATTCTGGAAATTTAAGGGAAAATAATTAATTAAATATATGGCCATTTGTCAGCAAAAAGTGAATCAGATTTTTTAAAGTCATTAGTTCTATCAGGCTTAATTTTACTGTTGTTATTTACAACACCGAATTTTTTGTTTATCTATCAATGACATTTCAGAAGCAAGCGGTACCAGTAAGACAGTATTTTCTTAACAGTAATTGCTAACTGATGCTGGACCATTTCAAACTTCAAAAATAAGCAACAGACAAATTACTATTTTACCTTTGAAATTCAAGGCAGTAGACTGAACTTCATGAGGACTGAATTTTTTTAAAACCCCAGTTACATTTTTATTTATTTTTTTTTTTCCTTTCATAGCTTGCATTCAGTTAGGCTGGATAGCTGGAAAGAATACCTTTGGGCAGCATGACAAGTTGACCCAGCTAGGTACTAAGCACCACAGAGCTGCTCACTCACTTTCCTCTCCTGTGAGACAGCAGAGAGAGAAGAGGAAGTGCAAACATGAGAGAATTGGTTGATTGAGATAAAAACTGCTTAAGGAGTGAAGAAAAGGTGAAGAGGGGGGAAGTGATGCAAAGGCAATTTCTCACCATTTCTCACAAGCAGACTGTGAGATATCCAGCCAGTCTCTGAGCAACAGCTGCCTCCCAGACCAGCCTCTCCCCACTACACACAATGATCCTAGTGGGTCCCCTCCAACTNATGATCCTAGTGGGTCCCCTCCAACTCAGAATATTCTGTGATTGTGTGATGTTTGGCGTGGAGTATCTCTTCGGTCCCCTGGGTATGTTGTTCAAGTTATGTCCTTTCCTAACCTCTTGCTCCACAGCCTTGTCCCAGGGAGTGAGGCAGAGTGAGGAACATTGGTGTGTAATCTACACTTTGGGTCACAAATCCAAAACATAACACCATACTCTCTGTTGTGGAGCAAGTTAACTTCCATCACAGCTGTACAAACACGAACTAGCATTGCAGAGAAAACGGGTTTCAATTATGGCTCTTTTTATGAGGATAACCTCTGTTAAAAATACAAAATATTTTTTAAATCATGTCTGGCTGTTTATGAAAAGTACAAAATTCAAACCCAGGATATGCTTCTAGACAAACTAAGGAATATGTTTTGAATTTCTGAAACAGTCACAAACACATTTTTCAAGGCTCTAAGTGTTTGTTCCTTACATCACAATTGCATTCTTGATTTTTAATTAGTATAGGTGAGAAAATCTGAGTCAGAAATCTTCAGTGTTCTGTTTCCCATGTACAGCAGCAGCAAGAGCAAAAGAGCGAAGAAAAATCAACAAACTCCTATGGAACAACAAGCATTTTGCTGCATGTGTATGGCTGGCAAACAGCATGATAATTCTGTGCAGATTATCAGTGTGTACTGCAAAAAAAAAAAAAAAAAATCAGACAAATTTTCTCAGTACTCATTATATGGAAGCGACAAAACAGAAAATCAAAATGACCCATAATCAGTATCTGCATAGCACCATTCCCTCAACTAAGGATATAATTTCCTGATCAGTAAAACAACCAAAATAAAAATGAAGACCAGCAATGCCACAAATTGAAATGACCAAGAAGAAACAAAAATACTTTTACTATGACAGAACTATCACAACGCAGTGAAATGCCAAAAGAAAATGGCAGACATACAAACCAAAAGTGGAAATCTCCAAGGAAAAGATACAGTACCCCAGAACAACACTGAGACACTCAAGAAGACAGAAGGATGACCAAGATAAGCATTTACCATCTAGTTAACTGTCTGAAAATCAAAACTAACATGGGAAAATTTGGATCTTATTGCCTTTTATGAGAATCATTAAAGATTTATGTTTATGAATAAAATTCCTGTGACATTGAAGACATGCACAATTATCAACTCACTTCATTTGTATAGCAAAAGTTTGAACTAGATTACAGTCATCACTCAGAACCTGAACAAGGGAATATCTGTAAATCAGAATCCAAAGGGTCATTTGAATCTGACAGGTCACAAAAATAGTCTGCAAGGTGAGTGGGATCTTATTATCAGGGACAAGACATTATCTGAGATACAAATCAGTGGTAAAAGATTTAATATCCCCAACAAAACAGAATTCTTTTATAAAGGAAGCAGTAGTAGCAAAACAAAGTCCCCAGGCAAACTCTAATCTCTATTGAACTACATTATGTGAAGGTCAATCAGTAGGGAAGGAAGGAAATAGAAGTGTGGTACACAGGGCACAGATACAACTACAACAGCCTTGAAAAAGGCAATCTGAAATTACAGTTAGCTGTTTAGGTCACAGCAGAAGAGAAAAGCTTGACTTGAAGTATCAGTTATAACTCACAATAAGGACCATGATGGACGAGGCCCAGTAATTTAATGAATCTACTCTTTGAATAAGCACATTAATGTCCATTTTGTCAAAGAAACTAATTGATAAAGTAAAATTATTCATCCAAGCAAGTTTACCATGTAGCTTCTAGTTTATGACCAGGTAGCATCAGATATATTAAATGTGAGTATATTATATGAATGAAACACTATTTTTATATTTTCAGTGAATTATCCCCATCACTTACAAATGCTTTACTGAAGCTCTTCTTCTAAGAGACTGTCATGAGTCACTACAGGTTTACCCTTGATTCTCTTGGTTACAGTACATACAAACTACCATCCCACAGCATATCCCACAGCTTACTTGAAAATACAACAGTTGGATACAAATCAGTTAATACTCAGCATTTATGATTACTGTAGACCTTGTGCTTTACATTTTCTCTTGAAAGTT
>VZUA01088654.1:9092-19510 GCA_013401035.1 Horornis vulcanius
GACATATGTTGAAAACTCTCCTGTAGTCCTGGCTGTGACTCTCTGTCTCCTGTGTTTACCGATAACCCAGGTGGAACAAATGCGATACAAAGACTCACGCATTAAATTAATGAATGAGATCCTGGGTGGCATCAAGGTGCTGAAGCTCTATGCTTGGGAACCATCCTTTTCAGAAAAGGTCCTGGAGATACGGAAGAATGAGCTGAGAGTTCTGAGAAAATCTGCCTATCTCAACTCTTTGTCCACCTTTGCCTGGATCAGCGCACCCTTCCTGGTAAATTAAATTTGCATGGCTGTCTAAGCTGTACAAGTGCACCCTTGAAGGATAAGTCTGAGGCTTTCTGATTGCTAATGTACATAGGAATAAAATGTAAAGTTTTTGGAGATATTCTTCACATGCTTTGATACAGAGTTTCCTGTTCTTGAGAGCCTTTTTGTTAATCGTATTAAAGTATTTCGTGATAAAGCCTGCCAGTGGAAGCTGGGAATAGCTGTCACAGGACAATTTCCAACCACTTCAAAGTACTTCCCATAACAAATTGAAACTAGAATTTGAAACCTCAGAAAGATCTGTGAATAGCAAAATAGCAAAAGAAACTTTAATTGAGTCAGTGAGGACAATGTCTGTCTTTAGCTCTCATTTCTACATTCGTGTTACAGTGCTCTGCTTGTTTTAGTGAGAGAGGGAGTTGTTAAATTATTCTACAACTCAAAAAAGAGGTTGATTTAATGTCAAAACTAAAGCCCAAATGATAATATTACCAACTCTGAAATGCTTTTTCCTCAATTTTGTCTTTTCCTTTATTTTCCACTTCATTGGACTGTGATCCCTTTTGCAGAAAGGGTTTTGGTGAATAAAACCATTCAGATAAGTCCATGGTCAAAACTATTCCCAGCCAGCTTTTCTTGAAATCTAAGGCCCAGCCCTGCAGGAGTGATCTGAAAAGCCTGGAGGTTCTCCCCTTTTTGTAGCTCCTTAAAGTCACTGTATTTCCTTCAGTGCACATTTCTGTTCCTGCTCACTGTGAGTTTGCTGCACAGGATGGTCTTTCCACAGTGGATGGCCCCTGTCTACAGCAAGCCAACAAATATAATGGATTTCACTTCCTTCTCTACTGAATAGTGAATCTTATTTGCTTAGCCTGCAGTTTACAATGGGAAAATTTGCTTGGTGGAACTGGAAGAAACTATGACCTGATAACAGCTTTTCCTTTTATTTACCCAAGTCCTGTAGTTCACCCCTTGAACCTCTTAGTTCAACTGAATGTAGCCACTAGAAACCTGAAAGTTCTTTTATTCTGTGTGCCCTTTTTCTGTACCAACTTGTCCATAGGACTTGTCATTATTAAAGCATGTTGAAAAAGTCAGAAACAAGGAATTTTATTTCCAAGATGCCTATTAGGATTGAGTGCTTTTAAAATGTCAGAATATACCAGACATCTCACAGTAAATTCCCTTTCTGGCTTTCAGGTAGCACTGACAACATTTGCTGTGTATGTCTCTGTGGATGAGAAGAATATCCTGGATGCAGAAAAGGCTTTTGTCTCCCTGTCCTTGTTCAATATCTTGAAGTTTCCCCTCAATATGCTTCCACAAGTCATTAGCAGCCTTGCACAGGTAAGGAGGGCCTGGAACACAGATTGTTCTGAAAAACTTGAACAGAAAAAAACATACCCTTGATTTCTGGAATGCAGAGATCCCTTGCATCTGTCTGTTAGCTTATTATCCTTTTAATATCCTTTCTTTTCTGCTATCCTACATTGCAAGCCTGACATCTCCTGAGTGAACCTGTCTGTGTGATTTTTGCTTCATTCAGATAAACTCAGCTTGGTGTGGGAAATTTCACAGTTAAAGGCTTGAGTCTCAGCATAAGACTCATTGCAGGGAAAGAAAGACTCACTGTTCAGGAAGCCTATGCGGGGATGCTCAAGGCATTATGCATGCTCTCTTTTTCAGTAGTAAGAGCACTAAGTTCTCATTAAAAGAATGATGAAATAACACCACATTCTTTTCTCAGACAAGCATTTCCCTAAAGAGAATTCAGCAGTTCCTGAGTCATGATGAACTTGATCCAAATTGTGTGGAAACAAAAGTGATTGCACCAGGTAAAGATGTTGCTATTTTTCTAAACTACGCAAATGCAGCAGACATATCTCATTTGGATTGGCTGAGCTGTGAAAAAAAGCAAAAAGAAAATAACAATGGTAATCCTGGATTAAAAAAAGGGAAGAAACTGCCGCTCTGAAAAGTGTTTGGTGTTCAGGCTGTGTGAAAAATAGAAAAGTTTCTGGCCATGTTTTTGAGCTGGTTGGGCTTCAGTTTGCATCTGCAATGTACCAGATGCTAACAGCACTGAATATGGAGTGTATCCACTGACTATGGACAGGAAGAATTGTTCAAACCTTTCACACTGCACAGATGCTTAAGAACTTTGTGAGCAGTTTTGATTACTTCTGTTCAAAACAATAGCCCCAAACAATTGAGCAAGCCAGGTGTAATAAGCAAAAAGCTGCAGTGTCAAGCTGATACATCAAAGTCAACAGCATGCAGTGATCTTCTACTGATTTGAAAGGAGTTTCTGAAGTAAAGTTTAGGTGATGCTGAGCAGCACATGTTGGGAGCAGCCCCACTAGGGCAGGGTGAAGCAGGGCAACTTTTCAGCTCCCTAGAACTGTCAGGTCACAGTCTATAGCTGAAGCTGCAGTCAGTTATTTTCACTCTGAACAAGCCTGTCTTGTGACCCACAGCCATGGGCCTGTGCTTCCCCTGGCAGCAGAAAAGTGAAGTGCAGTGTGTGTAAATAAAGATCCCTCTGTCAGCCTGTTCTCAGTTGTGCTGTTGTGAGTAACACATTTCCTGCCCCTCTGTTGTGTTTTTGCCACACAGGCAATGCCATCAATGTAAGAAATGCGACATTCAGCTGGGGAAAGGAGCTTAAGCCAACGCTGAAAGAGTAAGATTTCTTTGTGCAGTTGCAATACATCATCTACCTGGTCTCTGGCTCTTGGGAGGCCTTTTTGAAAGGTGTCTGGTAAAAACCATGCATCACATGTCAGCATCTCTTCTGCCTTTAAAACATGGAGCTTGTGCCTTGTGGTCTTTTTGCTTTATAGAACAGGGTGTAAGGCTTTAACTCCATAGCAACAAGCATAAAATAATTACCTATTGAAAGACAGGCTCCATAGATTTCTTAAATAGGCATTTTTTAACTGAAGCATTGGACAAATCAAATTGATCTGATGGATTTTAAAGACAGTTGAGATGTCTGTGTTTGGACCCAGGTGTGCCAGCAGTGGTCTCTTCCTTGAAGAGGCTTGTGGCAGATTCATCCCTGTGACAGTGGAAAGACCATCTCCAGACTGTGGGGGTGAATCTTTTGTGCATTTGCCTATTTGAATGTACAGAAACAAAATTTTCCTGGAAGCATATATACCTTTTGTTATGCATCAGGATCTGTGTAAACAGAAGTTTGGCTTGATTTCATTAGTGAAAAGCACTTTGGCAGCAAAGAGACTGTGTCCATCAGTCATTTTTGTATCAGTTCACCTTCAGGACCTTAAAGTAGTACCCTCAAGTACACAGTGGGGAAAAAGTAAAGGATTTTAGTTGGGGAAGTCCTGTTCTTCTTGTGTCATTGTGAACCCTATTTACCAGCACAGGAAATACAGTTCTAAAGTGGTTTGAACACTTTTAGATGGGATATATTCACTCAGTACTTTCGTACAATAGCCTTTGGTTTTAAAATTAAACCCCAAAATACTTCTGGAAGATTGTCTGCTTTCAAAATGCTTATTAACCCAATTTGACTTGCTGATGGATTGATACAACACAGCAAAGAGTCTTAGAAGGCTTGTTAACAATCCTAGTGCTTTATCAACCAGCAAGATAAATTATGCTGGGTTTTCATTTGCTCCTCAAGTTCTGGTCACAGTTGATTGTATGCATGACAAGGAAGAGAAAACCAGTGACCAAGCTTTGCTTATTATATCCAGTTAGGCTGTGACTGTGTATTTCAGTCCTGATTTAAAGACCCCTGATGTCTCTAGTAAACTAATGTTTAATTAATTTCCAGCCTATTTCCTCCACAGTATAAATATGTTGATCCCCAGTGGATCTTTGGTTGCCATTGTTGGCCATGTTGGCTGTGGAAAGTCTTCTCTGGTGTCTGCTCTCCTGGGCGAGATGGAAAAACTGGAAGGAGAAGTGGCTGTGAAGGTTGGTGTTTTTTATGAAGCCATTTAATGATGGTAGGGAAATGTGCTGCTTATGCCTGCCCTTGATTAGAATGCACCTCAGGCTCCAGCAGGAATTCTGGTTGCTCCTCTGGCAGCTTGTCTGCATGTTTGAGTTTTGCCCACTTTTATGTGAAATTACTTGACTGATTTGATCAACAATTCATGAGCAGTTAGGACACATGTACATACAATGTAAATGCATAGCAGCCAGGAGTTAAATTTGTGCTGAAGATCATTCACTCAGAGGATGAATTCCTGCTTGTTATGAGTCAGAGGTTTTCTCTCCCTCTCCTTTTTCTAGGGTTCTGTTGCTTATGTGCCTCAACAAGCCTGGATCCAGAATGCCACACTGAAAGATAATATTTTGTTTGGCCAAGCTCCTAATGAGGAAAAATACCAAAATGTCTTGGAGGCCTGTGCTTTAAAAGCTGACCTGGAGGTGCTGCCAGGAGGAGATCAAACTGAGATAGGAGAGAAGGTAATGTTTTTAGGTAGATTTTTTTTTCCAAGTCAGACCTGCCTGATGATTCCTGCTCTAGATAAAGAGAGAATACTGTAAAGTCAGCACTTGATTTGATTTGATCTTCACACTGGCATCTCTGTTACAATCAACACCCAAACATGCAGGGCAGTTCTTCAGAAAGCACTTGACTTGAACTTTTTCTTAACTTTAGGCTTCTGTGTGATGCAGAATCACACATCCATCCCTGGAAGATCAGAGTACCCTCATGAATTGTAAAGATGCATCTGTCCAGAATCACTGAAGGCCTTCCTTTTCCTGTAGGGATGAAAAAGAAGG
This sequence comes from Horornis vulcanius, assembly GCA_013401035.1. Classification (NCBI taxonomy): domain Eukaryota; kingdom Metazoa; phylum Chordata; class Aves; order Passeriformes; family Scotocercidae; genus Horornis; species Horornis vulcanius. The sequence continues at coordinate 14,127 of VZUA01088654.1, forward strand.
GAATATATGGTTGTGCTTCAAGTGAAAAAAAAATTATTTGATCATTCCTTAACACATTTTAATGAGAAACATTTACATCTGTGCTTACCAACAAAGATATTCTTTTTTCATCGGCCACTAAGTTTGAAATAGATTTCATGAAATGGTATGGAGATGGGGATTTGTGTGTGAAATGGAAGCTGTGGAAGATGTTCTAGGTGCCACAGCCCTGCTTTGAAATTTGCATTTTACATCCTGATTGACAGTTTTGCTTTTTATAGTTTTGTGTTTTAACAGCTCCCTTTAGGAGCCTATTTAAAAGAGACTTCATCTCCAGTTTGCTGGGTGAGTGGAAAATTTGGCAGTGAACAGGCGATCTAGAGGCATTCTCTGTCTGTCTCTGGGTGGGTTATTATCTTCAGAGTCTTGTTCAATTTAGTACTTGAGTGCTGGGCTGGGTGAGAACCATGAGAAGTCAGAGCACAGTGTGACACAAAAGTTTTATTCTCTCCTGTCTCCCTCCAGGGCATCAACCTGTCAGGGGGGCAGCGGCAGCGTGTGAGTTTGGCCCGTGCCGTGTACAGCAGCTCAGATATTTTCCTACTGGATGATCCCCTGTCCGCCGTGGACTCACACGTGGCCAAGCATATCTTTGACAACGTCATTGGCCCGGATGGGGTCCTGAAGGGAAAAGTAAGCTGGGGTTTAGATCCTCTTAAAAATGCACACAAACTCGGGAACATGGAAGCTGTTTGACCACCCAGGCCTGAGTGCCAGCTGATTCCTGAATTTCTGTGTGTAGCCAGCAGTTTGGGTACCTTACCTCACAGCCCAGGCTGCAGTGCAGCACTGCTCATGCATGCCCAGGAATGCTGTGGTCTGGTCAGAACATGTAGAGGCAGAAACCTGCCCTGTCTTTTAACATCCCTCCTCTATGAGATCTCCAAAAAACAAGGCATGTGCTGGAACGTGCACAAGCTGGTGGTGTTGCTGTTTCTCAGAGGCAGTACAGTTAGGAAGCTGCACCAAATATGGATGTTACAGAGGACTTTGGCAACAACAACCCAAACTGCAGTGGCTTTGCTGCACCTTCCACTCCTGCTACCATCTTCTCAGATCATCTTGGAGCTCAAAAGGGAAGGGCTGCAAAGAAAATTAGCATAAAGGAAGGAGGGAATGATAATTCAGTGTTTACTTTCCTCTCTGTTTTTGTCAGGAGCACAAGCAAAGTGAGTTCATGTACATAATTCCAAGGTGATTTACCTAATGTGGACAGTGTTATTTCACTGGGCATTTCACCTTGGCACAATAATTCATTCCTTGTCCCAAAAATGTGGTAGTATTTGGCTTGCTGAGTACCATCAGTCCCCACAGTGCAAATGACGGATATGTGGTTTTTTTCTTTTCCACTATCCAGACCCGAATCCTGGTGACCCACGGCATTAGTTTCCTACCTCAGGTAGACCACATAATTGTCCTGGTAGATGGCAAAATCTCTGAAATGGGATCTTACCAAGAGCTTCTGAAACAAAACAAGGCCTTTGCAGAATTCCTCCGGAATTATGCACTGGATGAAGACATTGAAGAGGATGAACCAACAAGTACAGTATTGTTTTTTCTTCAAACATATCTTTTTCTGTCCAAAGGATTACATATATTTTCTCTGTAAAGTGCCCCCTGGTTCTTGATGGCAACCTGGCATTTGCTTTTCTGTACTACCATGAAAATAATTGTCTGTGGCCAATCTGCATTACTGAAAAATCTTTTCACAAATCTCTTTCAAAATTTCATGTGGTTTGTCATAGAAGAAAGCAACTCTTGTCTTTGAAATTATTTTAAACTTGGGAATTTATTTTACAATTAGAAAGGTCAAGCTCAACAGGAAGACGTGTTAGCCAAGAACAAACAGGGCTTGCTATCAAAGGGGCTACCCAGAGTCTAGTATGTTTTCTCTTTATATGTTGTTGGGGTATTTTTCACGTACCAAAGTTCAAATGTACCAAAGTTTCATGTACCAAAGTTCAAATTTTAATCTTGGATTGCTTTTCAGCTTGGTTTGATTCTGACAAAATGATGCAAGATAAAAACATTCTGGTGGATGCTTCCTCTGTGTGATAGTGTTCCCATGCTCTATTAATACAGCACTGCTACTCTCCAGCCAGGCAGAGGAACATGCACAACACCTTCCAGCCACAGCAGAGGCTTGCAGGACTCCTGATGTGACTCCTCCAGCCCAGGGTCATGCCTAGAACATGTCCTATAAGTGAATTTAGCTAGAACCAACTGTAACACTATTGCCTGGCATTCTGATAGGTTAAATGCATATGATATAAATGCATTTGGCAGCCAACGTGCCTCACAAGATCTTTGCAATTTTGTTAGGAGAAGTGATGCACAGAAGGGATATAAATAAAGCTAGGGAGGAGCTTATGCACTATGATTTTCCTGTGGGGGTTTTGTTTTTCATGGCTCTTCTTTTGTATGGCCACCTTTCTCTGTGCTCTCTGTGCTTTTCTGTGGCAGAAAATTGACGTGTGAAAACCTTGTCTTGCAGTGCTGGAGGAGGAAGAAGTGCTGCTGGCTGAAGACACACTGAGCATCCACACAGACCTGGCCGATAATGAGCCAGTGACAAATGAGGTCCGCAAACAGTTTCTTAGGTAAACATGATGTCCTTGTGGTTTTAGTCTGTGTCTGGAGTAAAAAACATCTTTCAGTTGTCAATCACATGCTGCTTCTCCATCTGGGCTTCAGTTTCCTCAATTTCCTCTCATAAATAAATTGGTTTAATATCCTTTTAAAAATAAATGTGAACACAGAAAGAAGCTCAAGCATCTATTCCTTCAGTCTTCTTTTCAGTCTGGACTGAACGAATTTTTAAAAGCAGCTCTCTTGTTCTCAAGTAATACCACTGTGTGTATTTACCCACGCAACAGCGAACTGCTGACAGATGTATGATAAATAGACCCATTGCATTGCACCTTTCCACTGGGAGCCTTGGAAATCTTTGAAGGTTTTTATAATCAAGCCCATAGGTGCTGTCCAGCTACTGCTGATATGAAAACAGAGAAGCTCAGGGTTTAGTTTGAAATGTCTGCTTTGCCATGAAGCCTCTAAAGGCCTTTCCCAAAGAGCTTAGGGTCTCCCACAGCCTTTCTTAGATCCTCTATTTCTGGCATCCCTGAACATGCAGGGAGGTGGTAGAAGCACCCACACCTGTGAGTGAGGCTGGCATGGGAACTTAATGGAAGAGCTGGGAATAAATCCAATTCACTACATCCCAGCCTTGCCTTAGCACTGCCACAATATGCCCTTTTTCTCCTAATGACTCTTTTATTTTAACTAGGCAACTTAGTGTAGTGTCATCTGAGGGAGGAGAATGTCCCAACAAAATGTCAACGAAACGAAGAGTCTATGAGAAGAAGCCAGCAGAGCCTCCTCTTCCAAGAAAAAATGCTAACGAGAAACTTATTCAGGCTGAAACCACTGAAACAGGCACGGTATGGTTTGATTCCCCTATCCCCTTTTCTACCCTTTTTTTTCTGTTTGAAAAAGAAAATCCCCTTTATTTTAACATTTGATCCAGTTTTGTTAAATGTGTTGTATAAATCACAACTGCAGGCTTAAGGCATTAATCTGGTGGCCACTGATCATTCAGATTAGGGATTTTGGCAGATATTTTGGCACCTAGCTTGCCCTATATTCTTAGGAGAACAAAAAAAAAGGAAAAAAAATCTCTTCCCGCTCCCTCCACAGTCACCCAATACTGCAGAGTCCTGCGCTCCATCAGCCCTGCCTTTGCATCATAGATCTTTCAGCACTGTTAGTTTTTAAACTGTTTGGCCACTGCTGAGTCCAGCTGCAGCACTGGGTTACATGAACCAGCTGCCTCTGGGTGCCCGTATTGCTGTTCTGCCTAAATACCTGCCAACCCAACTACAGAGCACTTTGTGCTTGTAAGTACAAAGGGGCTGTATTCCTCCTGAGTAGGGCCAGGGAGAGAAATGGGAACAAGAAAAAAGGGAAGATGGGAACAAAAGTAAAGATTACAAAAGTAAAAAAGAGGAACAGAAAGGAGCAGCAGAGGGAAGAGGAGCAGGGAGGTTTGATTAAAAAGCCCCTGCCCTCCACTTCAGAAGGCTGTGTGTCCTGTCTAGTCTGATGTACATGGTCCATGGCACAGACCAGCTTTTTCTGTGGATTATTTTAGCTTTCAAAGTCCTTAATCAACAACACTTGTTCTTTTAATTATTCCTTCTTACGCCTTTTTCTAAGGACTCAGTTTTGTCCTGAATCTCTGTCTCTTTGCTTCTCTGCCTTTTTGCACTACCGTAGAGACACCACCTTTACTTATTGCCATAAGTATCATCTGTTTATGTTCTTGTTGGGTTGCATTAGCATTTGGTACCTCATTTAAGTTGCTGTGAAGACACAGAGTGGAAGGCGTGTTCAACACTTTTCCTTAAATAGGCCATTTAAAGTAGTGTTGAGTATGGTACTCCTACCAAGTTGCTGCTTCTGCTTGAAAATCTTGGCTCCTATTCTTATTACCCATCTTTTGCTGCTATTTGATCTGGCTTCTTTCTTTCCTTTTTTTTCCTTCCCCCTCTGGCATAGTCTTAAAAACTAAAACCTCAGAAAAGTAATGAAATACAGATCCTCAACATGGAGGAGAAGAGTATTTCAGAGAGGTTTCTGACTTGTTTTGAAAGCCATCACCATGACAGGGAGCTCAGACTCAGGCTTTGTGGTGTTTAGGAGTTTGGGCAGTTTTGAGTTAGACTGGTTAGAGTGTGTTAAAGTTTTGTCAGCAGTTCCTCTCACAAAGGATTTTTCTATCTTGTAATTTTCTGTAAACTCCTTTTTGTGTGGGTTGTGCAAACCAGCTTTGGTGTGTGATTTTGCAGGTAAAGCTAGCGGTGTTCTGGCAGTACATGAAAGCTGTCGGCCCTGTCACTTCTTTGGTGATCTGTTTCCTGTATTGCTGTCAAAATGCTGCTGCCATCGGGGCCAATGTGTGGCTCAGTGACTGGACCAATGAGCCGGTAGTAAATGGGACTCAGCACAACACAGCCGTGAGAATCGGGGTCTACGCTGCCCTGGGCCTCTTGCAAGGTGAGGGCAAGTAAAATCATCATGCCCCAATGTTTAGGAATGAGGTATTGGTTCAGAAAGCTGTGGCACCTGTTGCTAGTGCTCCAAAAGGATGGTAGATTTAGATAACATATATGAAGAAATTATTTACTGTGCTGGAGGTGAGGCCCTGGAACAGGAGTGCCAAGAGAAGAGATGGCTGCCCCATCTCTGGAAGTGTCCAAGGCCGGGTTGGATGGAGCTCTGAGCAACCTGGATAGTGGTGATAGGATTTGAACTGGGTAATCTTAAAGGCCCCTTCCAACCCAAAC
>VZUA01088656.1:0-10603 GCA_013401035.1 Horornis vulcanius
CTAAGCAGAAAAGGACTGTGGGAAAGAAACTCAGCTGAAGTAGAGGTAAAAAACCAAGTTATATAACCACTACATGTTCACATCGTGGTGTGTGGTGGTTGGTTGGATTATGTTTGTTAGGAATTTAAACTATGTAACTGATAAAGGCCTGACTGCTTAAAAAGGCCTGGTTTTTGCACTCAAGGGGCTCTCCTTTGCACCTGCCTGGGGACAGGCCCTCACCCACAAAAGACAAGTTATTGGCAGCATAAATTGTGCAATGCTGCAGCCTGAAAGTTAGACTTCCTGAATTGTGGCAGCTGTGGAAATATGCATGCTAGAAATCAACTGGTATGTTTTTTTCTGGTACAGCAGAGAAGTATCCAGGGTTTATTCTCATTCCCTTCTGGCCCCAGAGCAATGTAAAAGAAATTCAGCAGGGGTCTGGCAATTTTCAGGACTAGTCATTACTTGCTTAGACGCAGTGGGTGAAAAGTGTAACCCTTTAGGCTATAGACAACTGTGCTTAGCTTTCAGTGAGACACAGAACTTTGTTTTTTCCCTGTGTATTTCCCTGTGCTTTTATTCACAAATTACCAGCATTTAGCACAAAATGGTAGAAATTTGCATATATTATCGAAGCAATTACAAATGTATATAAAGCATTTCAGTCATAAATTAAAAGTTTCCAGGTCTTCTAGATGACTTTTTCCTGAGAATTGCCATGTCTCCAAGGAGTATTGGTGTGCTTTACTTTATGCATTTGCTAAACTGTTATCAGAGAATTGTCATGTACATGATGGAGTACCTTTTAAGTCAACATGTAAGAAATGGGTTGAGGAAACAAACTAAATTAGTATTTATTAATAAGCAAAAGTACAGCTTATGAAGCATTACAAATCCTTTAGAGCATTATGGCATCTTGCAACAGCATCCTGTTCTAAATACGGTTTTAATATCTGTAGATAAAATTCATCCATCCTCCTCCATCTGCTGCCATCCAGTCATTTGCATATTCAGTTCTAAAAGCAAGACAGTAATCATTATCTGACATAAATGCAAGCAAACGTGCTAAAGCAAAGTTTTACTGATGTTTTTATCTCAGATTCAAACTGGGTCTAGAACTTGAAATGCATAGGAGGGCCTAGTTGACTGCCTAGTGGAACCAGAGAAATGACACAACCCTCTTCCTTGGGTGGACTTGCTATCCAGTTCTGAGTAAAGTGTTTATCTTTGTAAGGGAAAAAAAATCTGTTTCTGTGAAAAAAAACTGACAGGTTTTACAACAGGCATTTTAAAGGAGCAGGAAAGACAGGATCAGCAGTTTTGCTTAGCTCATGCTCCATGTAGGACAGTGCTTTCATCATGGATCTCCCTGCTTGTTCCTTTCAGCAGCTGATTTTGTCCTTGGATGCATTATTAGCCTCTCCTTTCTGAAATCTGCTGGCATGACAGGTCCCGGGGTCCTGCTGGTCCTGATCCAAATGGAGATAAGGACTGCTAGTAAAATCAGCAGAAGACAGGAATCTTTTCCCTTTTTTCAGTCCCATCCCAGGAGGCAAGGGGACAGGACATACATATTACTGTTATGCTTGTTGACTCTTTAAAGACACAAAACCATCTGTATTTTAACAACCTGGAAAAAGACCAGAAGGATTCACTCCTAAACTAACACTTGTAAAGCAGCCTGGATTACAGGTTAGTGGGGAGGCAATACCCAGTAACAGAGCCTGCTTAAACTGCTAGAGAGATCCAAGCTTTCACATTCATACAGATCTTTCATTCATGGTATGCTCTGTGAAAATTACTCCAGCAGTTTTCTTATAATCTGTGGTTAAAACCATAGACATGATGTGTGCTGATAAGGAACGTCAAAATCCGTGGGCCTTTCTACTCCTAATTACCAGCCTTGCGTGGTCAATTGTTTTCCCTGCATCCCATTACTTTTGTTATCCACACACTCGCCTCTTCATTTGTCAGGGCCCTGTCCTCTGTCAGCTGTGCGTGGCAGAGCCTGCATGCTAAGTGGGACAAAGTCCTATTTTCCTCTCAGTGTGTGAAGCAACTGACCTTGTTAGACTTGCCACTTAGGGAAACGGCCCCCTCCTGTGCCGGCTCAAAGGAAGTTCTTATCCCTCTTGCCTCCTAATTGGGAATTACAGCTTTCAGCTGGATGATGTAGTCGTGCTGTAAGAAGTCTAAAGGGTTGGACCTCTGAAAAAGTCATTAAAGTTTGCTTAGACAATTATAAATAGCTGCTCACTCTTGGCAGTGTTAGAATGTCCTATCAAGTTGAGAATTAGTTGATTGTGAGTAGTTATGAAACAAGTGACGGTGTTGTTTTGGTTTTGTAGGAAGTGTTGTAACAGGCAACTGTTGCCAATTAAGGGGGCTCACCAAACTCCCTAATTTGAAAAGTCACAAATTTGCCAAGATCCCAGCAAAAATCCAAGCAGCCAAAATGAACGTTAGAGAGCTCTGTATCACATTCCTCGCTGTGTCGCAGCAAGTCTGAACAATCAAGGCCATCTTTTACACCAAAAACAACCCCACCCCTAAAGCAGCTCTATGATTTAATTCAGTGTATTTTGTCTCCCTTGTTTTGCAGGCCTGTATGAACTTCAATGACAGTGGTGCTTGTGTCACGCAGTGCCCCCAGACCTTTGTGTACAACCCCACCACCTTCCAGCTGGAGCACAACCACAACGCCAAGTACACCTATGGGGCTTTCTGCGTCAAGAAGTGCCCGCGTGAGTGCTGTGCTCCCTGCCCTGCTCTCTGCCTTCTCCTCAGCTGATGGGAAGCTGCACTTGCATTTTGGGAGCCTTAGAAACAGGGAGAGAAAGAGAGCTGAGTGCAGAGCACGAGCTCTCCAATCGCTCCACGTGTGCTTGCAACAAGCCTGTAATAACTCAGGTGATCGCTAAAGGCAGTGACATTCTGTGCTGCTGGCAGCTCCCAAGGACCCTAGAGTGATTTTCCTAAAGAAAGGTGGTTTGTGTTTTCATGGCCAACTGCTTGTTGCCTTCACGCTTTAGATGGGCATTTGCAAATTCCAAAATAGTGGAAATAGATAGTTAAAATAGCAGGATGATGAAAGGGTATGAATTTCTGTCTCAGAAAAATACCAGTCCACCAGCAGCACCTGAAACCAAATGCTTTCATGATATTGGTACCCCTAACTTGGAGTAATGATGATTTGACAGAAAGTTACCCTGAGCAGCTGTGTCCCAATGAGGAATAAACTTGTAATACTGACAAGAATGCAGTCTTAAAACTCCAGAGTAAAATTAGAGGGGAAGAGGGAGTTAAAAAAAGAAGAATCCCGTGCATTTAAAACCCACATGCTTCTGAGATACCAGCCAGATGATGACAAGTAACAGGAAAAATTGTAGGGTCATCATTTGCACAGTCTTTGAATCTGCTGCTTTAATTGGAGAGAATAAACCAGATAGTATTCTTGCTCTCCCTTTCATTCCATGAAGGTTTACAGTTGTGCATGAATTATTTTATCCATAAATTTCATGTAAGAAGGATGGGTGATCTATATTAAGCGGAGCCATAATTCAATCCACCCCAAAATCCCAATTTTGAATCTTTGTGGAGGACTGACAGCAGCCAGGGGCTGTGACAATCAGGGCCTAGTTCTGCCTGTAACAGTGGTGAGTTTGTTGAAGCAAGATTGGTTTGTTAAGAACCTGATACCGTGCATGATAAGGGATATAATTCTTTGCCCAAATATCTCATTAAACACTTAGCTTTTTTTTCCCTTTCTTATCAGTATTAAGCATTTAATTAGGTAGGATCAGTCTATATTCTCTTTGGCTCTTGATTATCAGGGAAAAAAAATTGAAATACTTGTTATTGTCCTGTGCACTGTGTTATCCCAGATGTATACTGGGTGCATGAAAAAGACAGGAGAGACCATCATGCTTTATTCAGTTACTGTAACTTTTTTTTCCCTACAAATAATAATAAAGCCAAACTGGGGGAGAAAGAGGGATCAGGCCCGACAATTCCTGATAACATGCCTATTTTGCTTATACACTTCTGAAAACACATAACTTTGAATGTTCATGTGCTAAGGTAACAACAGGTATTGACACAGAGCTCAAAAACAAGTCCCAACTTTTATTCACTTTCTGCCACTGTCTCCTTTTTCTTTTCAGACAACTTTGTGGTCGATTCCAGCTCTTGTGTCCGGGCATGTCCCAGCTCCAAGATGGAGGTTGAAGAAAATGGTATTAAGATGTGCAAGCCCTGCACTGACATTTGTCCTAAAGGTAGGCAGGGGTTCAGTATAAATTTTCTTGAAAGTAGTTTACACAGGGTGTTATTTTGGCATGAATTTCCCTTCATGAGTGTGTTGTAGAATATGAATAGCCTTTGAGTACCCACAGAACTTTGAGCTATGTAGGTGTGTGTCAAGCACATACAACAGAGTGAAAATTTATGGAGTTGTAATGGTAATATAACCAAACCAATTACTTTTTATTAGATACAAGTGAAGGGGATTTCTCTGTTGGTTTTAGAGAAATCTGAAAGAATTCTTCATTGCATTGTTTTAATGACAGGTATTTCCTGGAGGTGTTTTAGCATTGTCCTTTTATCATTCCAAAGGGGGCCAAACAAAGAGCCCTGAGTTCAGTGTCTGGGATGTCTCACATTTGTCAGTGCAACATTAGGTTTGCATTTCCTTCCTCTGTCTCTGCTTTCCCAGAATCTTCTACCTCCTTTCTCAGTGTCTCAAACACAGACTAGTGATGGTTCTGTTGGGAAGACTGGAATCTTTAGGTTACTTTGCTGTTCTAGGCTCCAGCAAGGAGATTTTCTGCTCCCTGCTTTTGAAGGTCTGTGGAGCAAAGCATCATAGGTTTTCCTGCATGGGCCTATGCCACTTTTCAGTCCTAATGGAAGCCACATCTGGCTTAATTGTGATAAATATTTGTTGTTGTTGTTGTTGAATAGATAGTTTTATGCATGAAAACACAGGTATAAAGTTCCTTATTTTCTCAAGTGGAAAGCTATCACATGTTTGTAAAAGCTTCTCCTGGTAGTTGCCATCACAGGAGCCCAGTTAGGAAGACAGAATCCATTATATGGTTGAAGTCGGGAGGGTTTTGTTCCTGGATGCATCCTGTGTCCCAGAAAATGCAGCTAAATTACATAGATGGGCTACACAGAGAAGTTTCCTCACTGGTTGCCAGTTTCTCCAGGCACCAGTAACTTGCTGATTGATAAATAAGTTATTTATACAATGTTTTAGTGGTCCTTATGGCATGGATGGGTAATTTCACAAATCCACCAGAGAAGGTGACCTCTGGAGCCATCAGTGTTAGGGCCCCTCAGTTTCTGCAGTGCACCAAGAAATGGCCTGGCTGGGCTGAGTGGGATTTGGTGTGGTTGATACTTGCCTTTATATCCCGTGTGAAATCCCTTAACCTGTGTGCCAGGGTTCTGTGGCAGGTACTGTAGCTCACTGCCTGTGGGTCAGGGATGCTGCTTTAACACCTCTCTGCTGGATGAGATGAAGACTTCATGTCTGCAAGGCCAACGTGCTCTGATTCAGAAGTTGTTTTGCCTAGTTCTTTACACAAGCTCCTTGTTTTGGCAGCCTGTGATGGCATTGGGACAGGGAGTTTGGTGTCAGCTCAGACGGTGGATTCCAGCAACATTGACAAGTTTGTAAACTGTACCAAGATCAATGGCAACCTCATCTTCCTTGTCACTGGGATTCATGGGTAAGTGACAAAATGTTAAGATGTTATGTCATGGTGCCAGCTGAAACCTATTGCATCCACCTCCTAATGAGGGCTGCAGGCTTCTTTTATGCAATAGCAGAGCCAGGATAAATTAGTTTTCTGCCTTCCATTGTGAAGAAAACCATTGCCTGGATTCTTAAGATTCAACCTCTAGGAAAAGAAAGGATGGATGAATTGTTTGCACTAAAAAGAGAAAAGACAGCTATGATTCTCTGGTTGCATTTTGAGGCCCTCAATATTGGCTTACAATGAAGGTGGATTAGAGAAAGGAAGGGAAAAAAAAGGAAGTTACCTTCCATGAGTTTTTTTAAATTTTGTATGGCCAGCAGAATGAGATGCAGAATATGCAGAGGCAGCCTCTCTTAGCATAACTTGTCAGAACCTGGATGGCTACACACACTTGCACAAAAGTTGCCCTCATGTCCATCAGTTTTGAAGAATATACTTAAGGTTCAGTTGCAGAGGCACACAGAATTCACTGGTGTGCAAATCCAGTATTTGGGTTTAAATTTTGCTCATTGTAATAGGTCCAGAAAAACCTCAGAGTGTCACACTTCACGTGGCTCTGCTCTGGCCAAATGACCCACTGAGAGGCTGGATGGAAACCTGTTAAATCTCACAGGAGAGGAAAAAAAAATCAAGTAAATGCAAGAGGAGCAGCTAGAGCCCATGAGAATTTTTGTGTGGATTAGTCCAGTGCATTGCAGGAATTTAATTTCAAGTATAAAGAACTGCTTTTGCAGGAAAAATTATATTAGCTCATTAAAAAAATCTGTCTAAATTAAAAGAACCAAACCCAGCCTTGAATAAAATTTTACTTGTCTGGAGAATATCTAAATTCGGACTATAAGCAGAAAGTTAAAATATTCTGTTCTATCTTACAGAAGAGTAGGACATGTAATGTTGGAACTGTGCAGCACTTTGTGTCTCATTCTTGATGAAGAAAATTCACTTCAGCAAGCCTAAAGTATGAGGGGACTGAGTTCTGCAACCCTACATTTTTCTACAGCATGAATTACATTAGTATAGGTTAAAAGAAGAAAAGATTTGAGAATGAATGAAAATACCTAGATTTCTGGAACAGCTTTTTTATTTAAATTACATTTTGCAAACCAGCAATATGAAAGGGAAATTTAAAAAAATTACGCTGACTACACAAGTAGTGTTTTTATATAAATGGACAGTATAGAGAAACAACAACCTTACTTATTTCCTCTCCAACTTTTACTTAACTTTTGTCCCAAATTCATTTATTCACAGTGAACTACAAATTTTAGAGTATGAATTTTTAGTGTTTTAGATTGTAGGGGTTTCAAGTCTCTGGTTCTCTGGGGAATTAGAAGACTTTTGGTGGTGGCAGAGAATAATTTCAGCGAAAGATGCAGAGGATATTTTTGCTGTTGTTGTTTCCATTGGAAACTGTGCTGTTGCAATTGATTCTGTCCTATTTTTTGATCCTGTGGTTCTGTAGCCTGTTTCTTTCCTGAGCACATGAACTTCAAGTCTTTGTGAATTTGTTGTAATTTATGTAAATATATATATGTAATTATGAATGTTTTCATACACGACTCTTTAAAGTAATTAAGATATACACTATTCTACAGTGTTACGTGTTGATAAAACATCAGATATTTGGCTGTTTAAGGGGTTTAAGTGTTTATCTGCATCTTTAAAGCTACTTTATCTACAGAATTTAGAGGTGAAATTCAGCTGCCTCATGTTTATTGCAGGCAAGGCTTTTCCTTTTTTGATGGTAATGCATTTTGAAAGCAAAGTGCTGTGTTTCTGTTAGGTAGTCAAAAATTATTATTTCGTTTTCTGAGGGCCCCACATAGTTAAAATAACACGTCTTTGATGCCTCTGCGGTCCTCTGGGCTTTTTTTGTTAATGCTCTAGAACTCATTTTGTTGCTGCTAGGCTGGAGTCACCTCGGGGTGGTTCGAGGTGACCCCAGCAGTGTGTCACCTCACAGGCTCCCCAAGGACAGCCAGGTGGATCACCTGCACGGTTCAGTTCCCAGAATCACGTGTCCTGGAAAGCTGGAGGAGGAGAGGAGGAAACGCTGCTCCATATTTATTGGGGATGTTTCCTGCTCTAAGAAAACACACAAAAATCCCATAATATACCATTGCAGTGGAATTTTTGTTTGGTTTAAGCTTCTGGTTGACTTTTTAAGTAGGGGAGGAAAGGAACGTATTTATTAATGATGGCACTCTCAAAGCCTAGGTCAGCTTCATCTTTTTATACTATGACATATCTAAGTTTAAAATTTTAAGTTTTGGAGGTTATTTCATTTCTCATGGAAAAACTTGCTTAGCAAGGATCTGTACTTTTAGAGGTTCCTTGTTCAACACCTTCTAAAAAGTGTGTGCCCTTTAAATGTCACGTGTCTGGAACTGCTGGCATGCTCTTAGCTTTGTTTTGCTTACAGCTTGTCACTCCTTGCAGGAGCTGCTTTGTTAGTCCTGGTATACAGTATCACAGCTGTACCAATCCTGGAAAAAAAACACTGAAAATTCATCTCTCCTTTAGGAAGGTTACTCATTAGAGTTCCTTAATTTTCCATAGCATTCGTATTTGCTGAAACATGAATGAGTTGAACTTTTATGTTCTTTCAAGATGACATGGGAGAAGCTGGACACAGATCTGCAGGATCAACAGGCTGAAGAAGCTTGGTGCATATCCTCATAAAAGCAAAGTGTTGAGGACCTTAATGCTGTTTCCTACATGGTCTGGCTTTGAGAACCTGATCTTTTCTTATTTAGAGTGTCACATTATGTGATTTTAATCTTTCAGAGACCCGTATCACACCATCGCTGCCATCAATCCCGAGAAGTTAAATATCTTCCAAACAGTGAGAGAGATAACAGGTAACACACTTCTGATCTCCTTTAATCTGCATTAATTAATGAATTCATTCTCACTTTGCATTTATAGTTGTCATGTGTTGGGTTTTCTGAAGAACACAAGGTACTTGTTGTCATTAAGCTCATGATGCTGTAATTAATATAGAAGTTTAATGCAGAAAACTTAAATATCAGTTGATTTTCACGAGTGTGTTGTCCCTTAAACACAGGATGCTCTTTGTGGCAGAGGCTAAGTGGACAAAGGATCTTGATCCACTGTTAGCAAAGTAGGACAAGTGTTGCAAGGGAGGGAATTGTGAGGAAAATGGTGCTGAAATTTGGGAAACTGTTTTCTTCATCTGGAAGCATTTGAAAGCTCTAGTCTGCTTTTACAGCTCCTTCCTTTGGTCTAGCAGAAGATGCTGCTGCAAGTTAGCTTTTGTAATTTAAAGACAGGTGTATAATGTGGTGGTGAGTGATGGCAGAGAGTCCCATTATTTGTGCCTTTTCAGTGGGGTCATTGAACTGGTACTCAGTACTTTGTTTTCTTGCATCTTGTTTCACCATGTGGGGGACAAGGAGGGAGATACTATAGCTCTGAGTTCTGACTTGATTTCTGATTATGTACAGGTAGGGAAATGCAAAAAAAAAGTTCTGTTTCATGCACAAAGAACCCCACCAAAATACCTTGGGGCACCACAGCTTGGTTGTAGCTATGTGGAGCTCAGCATGCTTCACCTCTCAAAAGCTGGGAATTTCAGCAAAACCAGTGGGATTAAAAACGAAAGTACACTCTTAATCTCTTCCTAATTAATGTCAAAGATAATCTGGTGCCTCTGCCTGTATGTCATTTGCCATTCCTAAACACACTAATTGACAGTCTCAGCCCTGCTGCTGAAGTGGAATTACCCTGTGCTTATCTAAGCATTTCAGCCCAGTGCTGAGTCAAAGTCATGGGGAGCTGGCCTCTCTGCAGGTCTGTGCAGCACAAAACAGTCGTGCAGAGAGTGAACAGGCCTCACCTCGGACAGCAGGACAAGTTCTCCTTCTCTTTTTTGGGGGAGATGGTGCTGAGCAGCTTGAGAGTCTGCAGCTTTCCTTATTTCTTTTCCTCAAGCTGGCACTGTCTTTCCTTTATAAACTACAGCTGTCCTAACTCACACATAGCTGAAATCATTTGTGTTCTCATGCTTGCCTTTTCCTCCTTCAGGGTATTTGAACATACAGTCATGGCCTGAGAATATGACAGACTTCAGGGTGTTTTCTAACTTGGTTACCATTGGTGGGAGAGCTCTCTATAGGTAAGGTACTTCTCTGTTCGTGTAATAATTTTTTGTTAGTGTTCTGTGATTCTTTATTCAGTCACAGAGAATGCTACATCCTTTGGGAAGGACATCTTAAATTGATATATTTTTTCCTCCGTTACCAAGGTGTTCATTACCAGTATCTTTGCTAATCAGTTGTTTATAGTGGGTAATACCTTCTCAACATAATTATTTTTAAAAAAAAGTCTTGGTTCATGGCTATTACCTCATTGTCTGGAACTTACATTTATGGTTTAAAATACCTTGTGAAGAAACATAGTTTAAAAGGAATGAATAATAGAAGTGATCCTCATTATTGGGAGTTTATATGGTTGTGATTAGACATGCAGGCTAATATGCCCACATAACAAAATGGGTTTTAAGAGGTAAAAGGTGGAAGAACATTGAAATCACTGGGGCACCTTGCAGGTGAGGTGTTAGTGAGCTCTGTAGCACCATTTTTATCAGAGAGGTTTCTGTGGGAAAACTCAGATGGATAAATTGGTTTGAAGAGAAGAAAACGTGGGGAGAAATGCTGGGGGAAGCACAAGGAGGTCCCTGAGTAATTTATACAGCAACCTCTGGATCCCCACTCTGGAGATGGAGTAAATCAGGCATGGGATTCTGCTGGCATCTTAAACAGCAACCTGAGCAGAATATGAATAGCCGTGAAACCTTGAGGTTGAATTACAGCCCCACATTCTGTTCCAAG